>VMKM01001253.1:0-162406 GCA_008360985.2 Macquaria ambigua | reverse complement strand
AGGAGCCAGCTGAAGAAGAGGAGGCAGCTCCTTCAGAAGAAGCTGTGGAGGAGGTAGTGGAAGAGGAGGAGGCGGCACCTTCAGACGAACCCGCTGAGGAGCCAGCTGAAGAAGAGGAGGCAGCTCCTTCAGACGAACCCGCTGAGGAGCCAGCTGAAGAAGAGGAGGCAGCTCCTTCAGATGAAACCTCTGAGGAGCCAGCTGAAGAAGAGGAGGCAGCTCCTTCAGATGAACCCGCTGAGGAGCCAGCTGAAGAAGAGGAGGCGGCTCCAGAAGAGGCAGTGGAGGAGCAAATAGTACCAGGTAAAGAGGAAAGCATTTCAGTAAAAAGATGAGGCATACCAGTGGTATTTGGTGTTGTTAAAATATCCCATTTTCACTTTGATCCCAACGTTGAGTTTAAAGGAATAGTTTAACACTTTGGGAAATATGCTTGTTCACTTTCTGACGGAGTGTTGGATGAGGAGATTTTACACACGTCTGTTTAAAGGTCAGGGTAGTACTACTGCATATGTGAAAGAAGTTGTACAAAGCCTTTTGTGGCTCCAGAGGGAGCTGTGTGATGTCTGATAAATGTCCTCGAGTGATGTCACTTGAGTCAGTGTCAGCTGGGGCTGATGACTGCAAGTTTGAAAATAAAATAAATCTGGGGGTGTGGAGTTAAAAAAAGAAAAAGAGCTGTAGCGATGAGGTGCGCCTCATCTCTGCTTGAGGTTAGCAGCTTGAGGCTACATTTGCGGCTACTAGCATAACACACCCGAATCTTGATGAGGAAGAAGAACGCATGGAATAAAAAAAGGACCAGGGGAAGAAAAGTGTTGACACAGATTTGGACAGCTTGATACTATAAGAGCTTATTATGATTAGAACTCTGGTGTCTGCTGGTAAATGAAATTGTTGTCTGGTTCCTGTCATCCATACTCGATGGACTCGATCCAGTTGAAGATGCTGTAGACAGTTTTGAGGGTGTTTCTTTTCAGCTCTTTGGCTTTTCTTTAGTTCACTATGGAAGCCTACTGTCACTGTCTAGTGGAAACATTCAGTGGTCACCATGGTACTGAGGTTCTTGGTAATAACTCCATTTCCATTTCCACTAACAACTCGGAGCTCGTCGGTCCAGCAATGGATAAAGTAGCTTTATCAGCCAATCATACCTCAGCACTGATAACCGAACCATCAGGACAGAATTATTTTATGAGGGTCAATAAACATTTGACTTCACTACACAATATATTGTGTGCTAGTAGTAACATTAATCAGGGAAGGTAGATTTTTGATGAGATTTTTCTCCAGCTCTTGAGATTGTGCTGAAGTGTTACAAGAACGCTATCACTTAAAAGAAACCGATATTTTTAAACCTGGGCCTTATTATTATTATTATTATTATTATTATTATATTTTTGTTGGTTTTTTTTTTACAAATTTTGGTGTTGAAATGACTAATACTTACCATTAGTTTTGGAATTGGTCCACTAGATCGCCTCCACTGGCATCAGCAAATGGGTTATTAGTCATTTAGACCCCAAAATTTGTAAAAATATGGCCCTTCCCTTTTAACATAGTGTCTTGCTGATGATCCAAGGATGGGTTTTTGTGTTGGTGTTGTACCAGCGCTGAAGTAATGTGTTGACTGGTTCTGTTTTCAGGAGCATACGGTTGTTCATGGTTTCAAATGTTTTTGTTTCACAGAAACAGAAGAAGTAGCACACGACGTAGAAGAGGCAGCAGAAGAAGGTGGGTATACACACACACACACACACACACACACACACACACACACACACACACCTTAAGACCCAATCCAACGTAAGGGGATACATGCACTCTACATTTAGTGGGGACAAAAGCTTTGTGAGGGGATATTATTACAATATTTTTAAGATGTTGTGGTCTTACTTCTGCATGTGTTTGTCTTTGCAGCAGCAGAGTTTGTTGAGACAGAGGAAGAGATTCAGGATGAGCCCACAGGTAAACGTTGTTTTCAGCCAACTTCCTGCTCATAAGGAGGACTTCTACAGTATATGACCTTACTGTAGAATACCTCCATACTAAGCCAACTAAATCTGAAAACACACCTTTTTCTTGTTTTGGTCTCCGGTCCACACTAAGCTATCAATGAACTAACAATTATTTTCATTATTAATGAAACTGCTGATTATTTTCTTGATAATCGTTTGGCAAATAAGTAGGGCTGGGACAATATGCTTATCTCCTGATTTGATTTGATCATGATACTTGGGTGCTGATTTGTATTGCAAGTATTGCAGTTCAATATTACAGTTTACTGCGATTTTTGTTTGCTTTTTTAACACTAGACCATGGGAACAAGTTGAATCCTACACTTCTAGAGACTGTATCATGAGTCATATTTCCAAAACCAATGCACATCATGTCAGTCAGTCTTTGTGAGTTTAATTTCAGCAGCATCATTGCTATACTGCATTTTAAAGTAGTCAATAAAATATTATTAATATATAATAATATCAATTCAGGAATCAAAAATTGATGAAAAATTGTAAAAAAGAAAAAAAGAATCATGATACTTAAGTGAATCAATTTTTTCCCCACCCCTACTAATAAGATGTCAGAAAACACTGAAAAATGCCTTGTATTTTCTAAATCAAAGGTGACGTCTTCAAATGCTGCTGAACCAGCAGTCCATGGTGCAGTATTCAGTTTACAACGTTATAAACCAGAGAAAACGACTTAACGTTTCAGCTCTAATTAGATGTGGAGTCCACACTAGTGTTTTCTGGCAAAACAGTGTTTTTTAAACGTAGTGTGGACGCAGTCAAACTTAAAGGTTGTATGTACATGTGTATTCATGTTAGAGGCTCTGTCCCCACTCTTATCCTGGCTTAGAGATAGAAACTTATGAAACATTGTGTAATACAAAGGTCTGGGCATGAGGCCAGAAGGAACAGCTGTCTGCAGGATAAGGCCTGCTGTCAACGTGGAACTGATAGTGAGCTGCACTTTGGCTGCTTTTACAGATAAACACATTATCTGTTCTTGTTGTTGTTACTAGAAAGTTTCTGAAATGACTTTTGTCTTTTTTTTTTCTTTTTTTCCCACGTTTCCTGAGAGCAGAATCCACTCAGACACAGAAATGTTATTCTGCTACAATTACATCAGTAGCATAGGGAAAACCCACTCCAAACGTGTGGATTCAAAGTAGGAAACAGCCTTTATTACATGGAGTACAGCATTACAAACAGTACTTCTGCCTACCTTCTGCCTGTACCTTCATTCACTTACCAACAAAAAACCATGATGAACTGACATTAATTTAACACCATATGCCACCATATCTGTAAAATACTTTATCTTACAATGTAATGCACCTTCCAACACAATGCAATCAAATACAAGAGCAAGATGAGTAGCTTTCAATGAGACGCATGCATTAAGAGACACCATGCACAGGTGAAGACTAAACGCCTTCCTGTTTGTGCTTCCTGTAGAAACGTAGAGGCTGAGCTCGGTCATGGAGCAGGGACCCACTGACGTTGCATCAGCATCATCTGAGCGTGCTCAGGAGCGATGATGCACCTCTCCACATCCAGAGAAACGATTGAGTCATTATGACAACACTCGCCTCTCTCCCCCCCTCTGTCACCCCCTCCCTCTGTTTTTACACCTCCCTTTGAATTTTCCTTTTGGTACGTGTAAGATAATGGATGAGTTGTCTACTAATATGGTACTCCTGTTTGACCCTTCTTGTTTTCTTTGAGTCTTTGTTGGCCATTCTTTTTCTTCTTCTTGAGGTGGAGCACCCATGTTCATGTTTTGTTCAGAGCAGTTTAGTCCTGTGTGACTCTGGCCAGATGGTCGGGTCCTGTGAAGTCTGTGTGCTCTACTTGCAGCCAGTCTACTGGACTCTTGTATCTGCAAGAGCTGGAACATTAAACCAGTCTGGAACTTTATTTTGAAGTCTCTCTGTGATGTAGTTTGGCTTCCTGGAGCTAAATTCAGTTGCCAAGTAAACTGGGGCCAAAGTTTCAAATCAGTCTGAGTTAGACTCTTGTCTCTACAGTGAGGTCCAGAAGCTTCACAGATCCAAAACTGGCGCAACAAAAACAATGTGTCTCCACTCTGAGCTGGCATTTCCCAATTCCTCCTGCCGATAAAAAGCAGCCTGATGGAGGTGACAAAAACAATTTCAAATTTATCTGATAATGTAATTTTCTGCCCCTCTATTGGTGTAAATTCAGGATTTATAAAGCTGTGTTTAGTTGTACTCAGTTTTGTAGATTCTATGCAAAGCTGTCGCAATGTCTGTCCCCCGCCTCCCTCCACCCTCCTCACCTCTCCTTACCCCCACCCAACCAGTTTATTTACCACTCGGTATGTGTTGACTCCAGTATGAGCCATATGCTAGCATGTGAATTCAGAGAAAAAGCTTGTGTGTGCGTGCGTGAGCGTGTGTGGATGGATTCCTCATGTACCCCATGATGAGTGTGTTCTCGTGTGTGGACAAATCTCTTTTGCTAATTAATCCTACCTGTGAGCCGCAGATGTCATGATGTCGTTTTTGAGACTGTGTTGGACTTTTTTCTTCTACTTACCTTTTACCTCTGTGTTTGTTCTGTAGATTCCTAGCTGTTTTTTTTCTTAATATTTTCAGATATGAAGACCATCTAACTAGATTATCAAATGTGTTTTTTAACTGAAGTTGTAACTTTAAACTTCAGCTCTTCATTTTGAAACTGTGATGTCAATTAGGACGCCGTGGACGGTGCAAAGCTGTCACACTTTGGTGTAAAGATTCTTTTTTCAAATACACCAGCTATACATGGATCCAGCCTGAAGCTTTTTAACCCTGTGTGATCCAGATTCCACTTCCTTTAATGGTAGCTTCAGTGTCAAAGATCCACTATCTCTGGCTCACAGAGGGAAGTGCGCCATAACACCAGTTAAACGAACCAAGATCTTTGTTTATCATCATCAGTGGCGAAACTTCACTGCCTCGTTCACTCTGCTCAAAGACTTCTAGCTGTGTGTTTTATTTACTTAAAGAGAAACCTGGTGACATGTTTCTTTAGTCACTGTTCCCTTTTTCTTCGTGACATCAGAATTTGACTTGGTGTGTTTTTTTTCAATAATTGGTCCGTGGTAGCAGGGCTCCCGGAGGTCCAACAGATCAGAGAACAAAACATCATCTGACACATCATTCCATCACAGAAGTAAAATTATGGAATTAAAAGAGCCAAAAGACGTTGTGTATCTTATTTTGAAGGTGATGGCCAGAGCTGCAGGTAAACATCCTTTGTGTCCCAGCTGTATGACATGAGATATAAGCGTGACACTGACAGTGTTGGGACACTGGGTGCAGCACTGTAGATAACACATTACTGTTGTGATACTGACGATAAACAATATGTAGATCTGATGTTGTGGGATTAATTACAACACTACACTACTGTTGCAGTAGAAGAAGAGACTTAAAGAGACTAAAAATTCTATCATTGGTGTCACAGTCCTACTTTGTGTCTGTAGTCCTCACATACTGTAACTACCTGATCGTTTTTAGGGATGCAACACATTCCAGTGGCGTGCAGTAGACCTTTTTGTAGGATGTCTTGTCTTTTTTTTTCTGCAACACTAGCTGGTCTTTTCTACTTCCTAACACTTTGTATGTCAACGTGAACTGTAAACCTTTTTAACATTGAAGATTACAATCTTTACCAAGAGAGCTTCTAGATTTTTAAAAAGGAACATTTTTAAAAAGGACTCGGAGAAATAAAAAAACTTAATTTTCTGTAAATGCTTCAAAAGCTTTTTACAAAGCCATAAGTTGTTTATGGCAGGCAGGTTTAAGGGGCTGTGCTACTTCAGGAAAACAAACTTCATTCTCTAAGAATACAAAAGGAAGAGCAATACAATTAAAACTGCAGAGCAATCACCCTGGCGCAACCCAGGGAAACAGGTTTGTTTTTCATTACTAATCTCTGATCAGAAGTCATGTACATGCTGCAAAGGGTTGTGATGAGAAAGGAGGAGGCAGTGGTTATCTTAGTGTCTGCTGGAACCAGTATAACAGCTGTGCAGTAGACTGAGCTCCACATCGTTATGAGGAAATAAAGTTTAAAAACTGCTCATCTCTTTGCCTCCCAGTGTTGTCTGCAGATCTAATACTGTGATGATGGTGACTAAATTATTGTGAAGTAATGATGGATTGTGGAAAGGAGATTTGAAGTGTCAGTTTTCTGTAAATGATCTGTTGCTGCAATAAAAGGTTTGGGAAAACACAGCAATGACTCTGGTCTTTTTTTATTAATTCATTTAGTGTGTGTGTGGGGTTCCCATGTCTCATTTCCACCAAAGACCAATGTGCAATACATTTTATTTATAAATTTATATATATATACATATATATGTGTGTGTGTGTGTGTGTGTGTGTGTGTGTGTGTGTATATATATATATATATATACATACATACATACATACATACATACATACATACATACATACATACATTGCATGTAGCTTTCTCCAAAGGTGCCAAATCCTTGTAAAAATTGTAAAAAGTATTATAGGGAGGAGGAGGAGCTGGCCATATTAAAATGGCCCTAATTAAAGCTGGGACTGAGTGTGCTCACATTTCCTCTTTAGAACTTGTGTACAAGCACTACAGACGAGGCCCGGCTTTAAAACGATGGTACAAATAAGTCTTTACAGAAGCTCTTTCTATCCAGTTACATTATATAACTTTTCATGATTGGTTCAATTTCCAGAGATGTTAGTAAAGTTAGTCTGTAGGCCCGTGGCTCTCAAAATGGAAAAAAGGTCTCACAAATGATATCAAATATAAAGTTATAAATGTAAATACCAAGTACTATGAACATATCCACAATATTGATGGAAAAGTGCTCTGATCCTTTTTAAGTTAAATACCACAATGTAAAAATATTACATTCAAAATCCTACTTAAGTAGAAATACAGACATTTTATCAGCAAAAATATGTATGAAATTATCAAGATTGTTAATACTGATGCATCAATGCGTAAGCAGAATTCTACTGTTGTAGCTGGTCCTTGTGGAGCTAGTTGTAGTTACTTTATAGTCAGCTTGGTGGTTTAGTCCAGTGTTCCAAACCTAAGGGTCAGACCCCCTCAAGTGTGTAGGTTTGGTTTTAACTTTGGATGGGAGATTTTTTGCAGGATGACCAATATGCATTTGTGTGTGTGTGTGTGCGCGCATTTGCTCACATGCGAGTACACCAATACACAAACACAAAGTGCTTGATTCTGCAAAACAGTAAATCTGTCCTCTCTTTTAGTCTGTTGATTTGGGCTGACATTGTAACGTCAGAGCTCACCTGCAGGGATGATTCATTGGGTAGAAAGGACTTTCTGATATTTGCTTTTTGGGCCACAAACTATTTTACTGAAATGAAATCATGTGAGTAGTTTAGAGGGGAAATATCTCTTTGGTGGAACTGCTAACAACTCATGGACATCTGAAATGTAAGGAGCCCAAACCAGACAGTCACAATCCAAAAAGGTTTGCGAATCAGTAGTTTCATCTTTAACAATGCATTGAATTTTATAAAATGATCATATGATGTTCTATGTGAAATCTTCATTTGCAAAGTAACTATAGCTGTCAAATTCATGTAGTTTCCCTCTGAGCTGTAGTGGAGTACAAATATGAAGTAGCATAAAATGAAAATACTCAAGTGAAAGACAAGTATCTCAAATTTGTACTTTTGTACAGTACTTGAGTAAATGGATTTAGTTACCATCCACCACTTAATAGAGGCTTTGTAAAGTATGATTCAATGTTCTGTCGTACCAAATTTGTTCACAAGGTGTCACCATATGTCTATTTACCAACTCACGGTTCTCTGGCAGTCTGTATCATCATGCACAGGAATCCATCAGCATTTCTGTATACACAGGGATGATAGGAGACTGAAATACAATCAGAATTTAGTTTCATTTAAAATGTATTTCGGCAATGGTAGGTTTATCCCTCATGACATATAATACTGTATATTACTAATGCAACACACATATATGACCCAAATAATTTGCAGACTGTGCACTTATTTTATGACAAATAACTTTTTTTCTTCTGTGAATAAATCAGTATCCAAAGTGTCAGATCATCTCTACAATCCTCACTAATGTAAAATCCACTTTGTCTGTAGCCATCGATGAAATCTTTTTTTTCTTATTCTTCCTTAAAAATATGGATGCAGCAATAAAATGCTGCTTAACTCTCATGTTTGAATCATTAACAATCCATCGCCTGCAATCAGCAGCTCTGTGCTGTTTGTTTACAACCTGTAGCTAGGATGTGTTTGGCTTACAACTTCCAACTATACTGACTCACAACTAACGCCATGTAACGTATTAGTTATATTAGTTACGTTATACTGGATCCTAAAGAAAACAGAAATGTTACAGTGAAATATTGAATACTATGAAATACAGAATAGTGTGAAATACTGAATACTATTAAATAGTGAGTAACACTGAATACAGTGACATACTGAAAACTGAGTAACACGTAGGGTTGAGTAATTCTGAATACTGTGAAATACTGAGTAACACGGAATACTGAGTTACACTGAATACTAAATGGAATACTGTAAAGTAGTTTTGTGTTTTGTTGTGCAGTTCCCGAAGATTGTGGCTCGTGTGGTCCACCATGGTGGTAGCTCATTAATATATTATAACTCTGCAGGTTAAAAGATTGGCACATTCATGCCCAGGAGGTTTGCAGTCTGGCTGGGATTTTCCAATGTATGACCTTGGAAATGTGTAACATTGCCAATTAAAAATGTTTTTATTGAAGAAACACTTTAAATTAAAATTTGCTAAACTAAACTTTGAATTTGAATTTGAAAAATTATATATATATATATATATATATATATATATATATATATATATATATATATATATATATATATATAAATGTCTATCATGTTAACATGACTACAACAGAAGAACGTGGGAAATGTAAAGAGGTCCGCAAAATATGAATGAGTTTATGTTAGAGCTAGTAGATCTTCATTCAGTTTAGCTCGCTCCATTAGTAGACCTCATGCACTTTTATCTCTCATTCTGTTGCTATAGAAACTGAGACGCAACAACAAACCCAGACCTTATGGCCGTCAGCAGTGGGACAAAACCTTCACATCATCTCACCAGCTCTCTCCACACCAGAGAGAAATTGTACCCCTGTCTGCTGCTTCTTTTAGACAACACCCAATTTCACCACAGTGGGGAGGAACCATTGAAGTGCCAACACAGTGAGAAAACCTTTATTTCTGCAGCCAAGCGCTCGTAACATGAATGCGTCCACACAGGAGAGAAACCATACAGCTGTGACCACTGTGGGAAGACCTTCAGTGATCCGTCCACATGCAGGAGACAGTGAAAGGAAACATTCACCCATTTAAGTAACCTGAGGAGACACGAGTGTATCTGACCTATGTATAATAACCTTTTTTGTGTACATAATAATAACTCAATTCCTATGACATCACTCAGTCCACATTGTAATTAATGATGTAATTTTAAAGGACTTCTCCTAACATGCTGTATGATTCTCTAAAACTTGCTCTCTAATTGTATACATGTTTGAAAGTGGCTACACATTGGAAGAATAATTTATTTTACATTACATTACTGGAGTGTTGTAGTGTGGGAACCCTTGGTCAACCATTCTGGAAATGAAATAATGAGTATGATTTCACAAGGCCATTACTGATTAAAATGTGGACCTCTGTTTAAGCTTCATGTATCTATAGAAAAACAGCAAAAACAACAAAATTGTTGGCAGAGATACATGTGATCATCGCTTAGCTGTTGTTTGAGAACCATGGACAGCACTGTTTGTTGTGTGTAGGCGACAGGGAAGTGAAGGGACAGTCAACGAGAGAGAGGGGGGTCTGTTGTGCTGGCTCTCTGTATATACACTTACCTTGTGTGCACGAATTAACCAAAATGCACACAATAGCATTTCCAGCGCTCGATGTAGTAAAACGTGGCCAATATATATATATTATTTTCTCTCTATGGCCACTCTGGGGCTCAACAGCACTGCCACCAAGTGGCCAAAACAATCTATCTATTCTATAATCCATTAATGCAAGTGTAAGGTAAACAGGCATTAGTCTGTCAAATAAGAAAGAGATGCCCCTTTTGCATTTTTGCCCCCTGCCCCTCAGAGAGTCTGTGCACGCCACTGTCAGACAGTACAGAATCCTCTGCAGTCGGCTGTCAAGACTGTCCACTGATTGGTTGGTCTGCTGTTCTGAATCCTGACTGGATCGCACATTTCACTTCCATTTTGTGTGCGTGTGCGCTCCTGTGTGCTGAACTCATACTGAGCTCTCTGGCATAGTTGCCATGGTGAATTTCTGACCAGCCAATCAAAGCTTTGTCTGCAGTGTGTGCGCAAACACATACACACAAAGTAACATGTAGCACATACTATATAAAGACACACACTACATAAACACACAGATATTGCATTTCTGCTCAGATATGTGTAATAAAGCACATCTCTCTCTCCCCTCTCTCTATCAACTACCCACCCCCAGTCTGTTTGGTCTCTCTGCTCTCCTTCGTGTTATTGCCATGGAAACTCTACTGAGATTGTAGGGTTGCAGCAGCAATGAGGGGAATAGGTAGAGATTGAGGGTGAATGAGCAAGGCAGAGAAAGAGAAGGTAAACTGGGGTAAAAAGAGATAGTAAGTATATTATAAAAGGAATGTAATATCTTTTATTTTAAATCAACCAAACAGTGAATCATCATTACCACATCCCCACTCTACCCCTTCCTTTCCGTGTCTGTCTTTTTGTGAGTCTCTGTATTCAGGTCATCAGTTATCTGACTTTCTTGCTGATCACAAGTCTTTGTCCATCCATGTCTGTTGCCTTTTCTCCCTTTATGCTTCACTTTCCCTACCAAAAACCCTGCTGTTGTTGCACTGCCTCCATCCACAACGAGGGGAAATATGAGTTTAGCCTCAGTAAACATCCCTGTGATTTCTCCCTCTCTCTAGTGATCAAGAGTGATCCAGATTTAAATGACCTTATGATATTATAACTAGGCCCTATCACTGTCACTCAGTATGCTAATAATAGTCTGAATTGCTCCTATTAACACATCCACTTCCTTCCCTCTCCTTCTCCTCTGTGAGAGCCTTCCTTGCAATGATTTTCTGACTTGGCAACTTTGAATCCAAACTCTAAAATCCTGGCTACATTCATGAAAAATAGCAACAAAGAAATTGGCTACAAAAATGGCAACAGTTTGGATGAGATCAACGCAGGTGTACTGGTTGCTCTAACTCGCTAACGCTACTGCAGCTTCCATTACAATTGCGGAAAAACAAAACAAAATCCATCTGATACAGAAATCAGATAACGTGAACACAATGTCAGACTGAATGTATGAAATAAAACGTAAAGGCAGTTCAGCTGGATTATCAGGCTAGATGAGGGCAGTTTTATATTAAAAGCTACAAGTGATTTAAATCCATATGCAAAATACGATAAGGCTCATCGCAGCCAGCTCAGCTTTGCAGGAACTCGCCCCTGTGCCATCTGTGAGCCAGTGGCATCGCTCTCTCCTTCTTTCCCTCTCTCAAGGCGCCTCCCTCCAAGCTGGGCAGAGTTGGGTGGCTTCTGCAGGTTTTCAAATGGGCACCCCTCTTACTCAATGTGTTGTCGATTTAGTCCCATGACATGGTAGATGGTAGAACCAGCATCGACGGTAGAACCAGCATCCTGGTACTACCCCAGCTGACTTTCACCAGCAGGTTCTGGGCCTTCCATCCATTCTGTTGGCTCTCAAAGATGAGGGCCTGATATTTCTTTAGCTTGCGCTCATGTGCCTCCTCCATCCTCTCTTTCCAGGGGACTGTAAGCTTGATAAGAATCACCTGCTTGGTACCTTTAAACCAGAGGACAATATCGGGTCTGAGGCTAGTGTGGGTTATCTCCTCTGGGAATTTGAGCTGCTTCTTAAGGTCTGCCCGCATCTCCCAGTCATGTGCCGTGGCCAGGACCCCTTTGCTCCTCATCTCTGGTGCTGCATTCTTCCCTGACCTGAGAAGGTGGATGAAACGGGGGCCGTTAGAAACTTGTTTTGGCTTCTTTCTTGCCTGCTCCCCACCAGCAGCTAACTGTGTTAGAATCTGGTCGTGTCGCCACCGGAATTTCCCATCCTCCAGACTTGACGGACATGAAGAGAGGATGTGCTCAAGGTTGGCTGGCCTTCCACAGAGTGTGCAGCTGGGGCTTTCTGCCAATCCCCATGAGTGGAGGTTTGATGGAGTAGGTAGGACATCATACACGGAACACAACAGAAATTTGATCCGGTGTCCTTCCATGCTCCAGATGTCCTGCCAGGTCAGTGCCCTCTCTTGTGTGCTCTCCCACCTCGTCCAGCTTGTTCATGGCTGCAGCCTTGAACAAGCTGCTGGCTGAACGCTTGTGACCTGTTCTGATCTCAATGCCTGCATGGTGTACTCTTGCATCTTTACTGTCTTGCAGCATCATGACCTGGCATGTTTTTGTTGCCTTGTACTCCTCGACCACGGCAGCTACTGGCAGCTGCAGCTTGCTGCCTGTACTGTACAGGCCAATAGAGCAGAAGCTTCACGGGACACCCAGCAATCTCCTCAGGTAGGTGTTCACCTTCCTCTCCAGCCCCTCAACAGTGGAGATGGGTACCTTGTAAACAAGCAGTGGCCAGAGCAGTCTGGGAAGCACCACGTGTTGGTATCCCCAGGTCTTATACTTGCCAGGATGGCCACTCTTCTCCAGAGATGACATCCAGGTTTCCATTTGAATGAGCATCTCCTTCACTCTGCTTTTCGCTGCGGTCCGCCGTGTACCACTTCCCCAAGCTCCACTGTTATCTCTTAGACTGTTGGGACGATGTCCTCTCTGATCTTAAAGTGAAACCGATCCTGGACACGCCTCGTCCTCAGTACATTGCATATCGGTGAGCTCGACCTAGTCCTCTAAAATCCATCTCCCTTCAGGTACTAATTTCGCTGTGATGGTGAAGTCGTCCATGAATGCCCTGATGGGCGCCTGTTGGATGCTGCTTGCCAGCACTGCACCCTGACGTAACGTCTCTGCTTACTTGACGATAAGGTTCATTGCTGCTGAAAACAGAATCACTGAGATTGTGCATCCAGTGACAATGCCCACCTACAGTCTCTGCCAGTCAGTGGTGAAGTTCCCACAGCTGAAACGCATGTTGAACTTGTCGAAGTAGCAAGAGCTTCTGGAATTGCTCTGGGACATGGTAGGTCTTCAGTTTCAGGTCACCGTGGTTTCTCTTCACATCCCATTGAACTCCCCCTTAATCATTTTCAGTTTCTATTCTCAGAACTGCTGGACTTAAAAACAATGTAGTTCATATCCATGGCTCCATTAACCTGCTTTGGGGGCCCCGGGGCAAAAAGTAGCTGCTGATCCCCTATTAACCCCCCGTTGCTAAACAGATTCATTTAGGACTATTTAACACATAGCACAAAACGTATTTAATAACGGTTGTGATACCAGATTTTGAGATAGGGACTCTCTTCAAAACAGGGCCCACATTAAGGCTCTCATCATGTCAGTTGATATTGTGCTTTAGTGGTGTATAATCCCCAACAAAACTTCAAGTAAATTAGCCCAAACCAGTTGACACACAGCTTTCTGGGGCCCCAGTGCAGCCTTGCACGACATAACCAGGTGCCAGATGTGCAGAATGACAGAAAACAGAGTGAAACTGAGACAGACAGATTTGATATCAAACTTTTATTTTGTTACAGAAACACCACTGGAAAACAGCAACTTTAGGATGTCTGTCATTATCAGTACACTGTCACTGTTGTACATGTTCACAGAGTCCGTTCAAATGTAACAGTTTGGTCTATTAGTCACACAGTTCACTCATCCACACTGCAGTTAGCCCTCAACACAGACCTGCTAGCCCAAATATGATGGCACAATAATCCTAGTCCCAATGCAAGTCAATACTTGAGAATGTTTTTTGAAAACATGCCTCAATCCAACAGTTCTGTTGTCCACATATCTGTCCAGTCTATGGAGAAGGGAAAAAAGGAGGAGCGGACTGTGGGTTCATGTGAAGCGTAGAGTGTTACAGTCACAGAATGTATGAGACGACTTAATAGTAGCTATCTTTACATGTACACATTATTTGGATACAGACTTGCATCCCAGTTAAGGTCTTGACTTGGTGTCCTGTTACAGCACAGACTGCAAGCTTTGACAGGAACTTATATGGTAATTAGCATTAGCTAGCTAACATGTAAACACAGCACATAAATTGAGATGGACAAAAGAATTTTACTTTTTAACTTTTTCTGCTAGCTAGCTCATGCACACTGTGAAGCCAAATCACTGGTTGGTTGGCAATTTTGCCTGTAAGAACATACCACATTTGAATTTGTTTGGAGCACTGTGCCACCCTGAAAGCTTCTCAGACTTAGTCAAATAGGATATGGTGTATATAATCCAGACAACAATGCAATAAATGTACTGTACAATAGAATAAAATACAGTGTGAACAGTGTACACGTAAACATAGCCACTGAGTGACTACACAGATACTTAATTCCATAAATACTCACTGAATATATCAAATTACATTTCCTCTCTGCTTTTTGCTCTTAAGGTTTTGGGATTTCAGATGTTTTCATTTATCTCTCATTTACCAATCATGCTGATAGCTGCAGAGAACACTAACATTCACAAAAAATGTGGTTACCATTGACTCATTTCTGGCTCTTGCAACAAGCAAAGCAGACCTAAGCTATACTGACGACTTTAGCTATAACTGCGGCTGGTGCAGATGTCAAAGTTTCCTACAACTATCAGCATCAGGTGCATAACCAAGGTCCCAAACTTCCAAAGTGAAGACCTCATACTTCCAAAAAATGTAACTTCTCAGGACTAAAGTAGACAGCTGGCTTTCAGGATTAACAGGTGTGCATTTATACAAATAGACATTTTTTAAATGAAATCCCGGATTATGAAACAAAGTGGAATATTACACCTAAACTGGAGTTATTCACGACAGCAGCTTTTTTATAACCACTTTCTATCAAAATGTTAGAAGTCTTGTACAGTACCAAACAGACGGGAGGCCTGGGGTCAATCCATTGAAACCTAGAAATGGAGTTTAAAATGTAACAGTAACATTTCTGGCACGAGACAGTCTTCTAGCCAACTCAACAGTACATAAAAACCAGTTGGCTATAGAATGAACACTGGTGTCTGTTGAGGTTGTGGATGGATGGACTTGTATGTGGACTGGCTCCAGGCCTGGCTGAAAATGTCTTTTAGTCTATGCTAAACATTAGCATTTTCCACCGAGCTAACAACCCAAACCATCAGTCTGGGTTCACACACAGGATATACTGATGAGTATAAAGATACAAATGTCTATTTACAGCAATAGAAACAGCAAACCGTTACTGTTGTTGATCATTAGAAACAGCTTGTAGCTCATGTCAACTGATTATAAAACTGATAGAAAAAAAACAAAACAAAAACAAACCTAAACCTACACCAAGAATCCAATAAGACAGTTAGTTCTCTTGTAACCGCTCATGTTGGATCCTGTTGGATGACATAATATATAATAGCATTGTCTTACATTCCAGTAACATAGTTACAGTCTTGCTGGACAGTCTTCTAGGACAGTCCCCTGTCTTGATCATATTAAAGAAATAGTGCAGCATTGTGGGAAATACGCTAATTTGCTTTCTTTCCAAGAGAACTGTTTGCGCATGTAATTCTCTGGAAAACTACAAATGGTCATGTTTACATTTCTTTTTGTGTACAGAGTTAGGTAGTCAGCTTTAGAGGTGTTGGTAGGTGTATTTTACATCTCGAGACAGAACCAGGCTAGCTGTGTTCCTCTGCTTCCAGTCTTTATGCTAAGCTAGGCTAGCCACGACCTGACTTGCAGTAGAAATGCAAAGTGTTAATCATATTTGACTGCTTTCAGGATCCTCAAACGAGAGTTGCAGAATACTGCAGATTTCCACCATCAGTGTTGGTATAACATTTCCTTCTCGGCTGGCTAAAGGACTAACTGTAAGGATACCGACCATGCACTCATATGAGTGCAGATGGTTGCCATGGAAATTAGCAACTCATTTGACAAGCAGATATAAAAAGTTCTCTTTCACATACACTAATCAAAAATATCTATATATATATATTATCAATAGAGATTCATTGAAAGAAAAAGACAAAAATAACATTGATTATTAGAAATATGACATGATTATTAAGTAGTTATCTGCGGATCATTCACATTCAGTCTATCTGATACATATTTTTATAACAAACTTTCACCAGTTGGTTAAATCTATGAACACGTGTTGTAACCAGGAGGCCATTAATTGTTTAACAATAGGTAGTATGAAGGCTAGCTATGTAGCTGCTAGCATCACATTGCACACCAACCCAATACCCTTTGTATGCAAGTAAGCTAATACACTGCTACCCACATTTGAACTAGTTTCTTATCAGCTAGGTTAACCCATTTTCATATACATATAATAATTTCCTATAATAGTATCAAGGGCTAAGTAGAAATTTGTTTGGCTGCAAACAAGTTTTGCTCAAGTGTTCCAGGGTTACAAGCTGAAGTTAATAATGCAGCTAGCTAACAACAATGTGAGAAGGGCTTCAGAGATGTCTAAATATCATCTGAATTTCATAGAAAATGTACCTCTGTAATAGCATATAATACAATACTAAGAACAAAACTAGAATTACTTGCAAATGAAAACATCTCATTACTATACAGTCAAAAACCAAAGAAATGGGGCAGTGCCGAAAGAGCGGTTTCCTGTGGCTAAATCAGGTTTGGCCCCTGATTTCGGCTATTGAGCCCTACTCTGGTGGCAGTAATGATCAGGCGCAGTGACATTACTTCCAGCAAAATGCAAATTCTTGGGCTCACCATGACATCATGTGCAGGGAGCTGAGCAGCTTGCACATTAAAGGGGAGTGTCAGTGTAATCACTGTACTTGAAACTTGGCACAATTCCAAAAATTGGTGTCCAACAAATTGCATGGACACTGAAATCACAATGCACCTCCTCTTACTTGAACCGTATTTTAGCATAGATGCAGGCCTTCTGGGATATGTTTGGGGCTTCAATTCAATTCTCACAGGGCTCTCAAAAAGCACATATACTCCTCTTTCATGTAACTTGAGTTTCCCATTATCTTAATTCAAAACACATCTGTTAGCAAAATCATGGTTTTAAATGCATCAATGCAGAAACTGCAATTAAGTAACAATGTAATTTCTTAATTGGAAATGGAAAAATACTATGTCAGAATACTAAAAATAGGAATTCAAATGAGAACCATATATAAATACTCAGAGTTTAAAGACATCATAACATAAGCTATATGAACATAAACATGCTGTGAGGTTTCTCTGCCAATAATTTGACTATTGATTGTATGCCTTTCTTAATAAGCTATAATCCAAAAGTTTCCTTGCAAACACAAATCAGTTTCTCATTTCCTCTACACCATATCTTACAAGGCTCAGCAAATGTTCCAGTCAAATATATATTTTCCATCAAAACATATTCCTTTGTTGCTTTTGCTAAAAGCACATAAAACTATACTCAAATGTAAAAACAATTTTAAAACTAAGATATTCACTTTAAATATTTGTATTGATATTTGTACTGAGTACGGGTATCTT
This sequence comes from Macquaria ambigua, assembly GCA_008360985.2. Lineage (NCBI taxonomy): Eukaryota > Metazoa > Chordata > Actinopteri > Centrarchiformes > Percichthyidae > Macquaria > Macquaria ambigua. The sequence goes on along the minus strand of VMKM01001253.1, from coordinate 144,672 downwards.
ATTCAACTGAAATTATACTCCACTGACATGCCTTTTACATCAAATTAGATAACAGTTTTGCCTTTGATATACAAACCACACTCCACAACATCTATCATATCAAAATATACTTCTCTGTCTCCAAGACTATACACAGGGAGAACACATTTATGTATGTGATTATTTCTTTTTACAGGGCCTGTTTACTGGATCACAGTATTCATGTTAAACAGTGTCACTGAAAGTCATGAGATGAGAATGCTGGAAACAAATAGGCCTCATCCACGAAATGTGCGCACAGATTTGTATTAAAAAATAACTGACTTTCATGGGAATATTATAGTATTATTATATTCATTACATTCCTTCAGATTGTGTTACAATAATAACACGATTGTATCCTGCCATTTACATGTGTTTGTCATGAGAAAATATTTGCAAATGGTTTAGGCAGGTAAAGGAGCTTTGGTTTAGGGGTGGGTTATGTGTAGACAACTGTTTAATGGTTAAATGAAGACTTTCTGCATATTAAAACTTGACTAAAAATCTTTTAGCAACATTTGCAAAGTGAAGCCAGGTTCATGGGGCTAAAAGCAAATACACTCTGTCCACCTGTCCATGGCTGTAAACCTATTAACTTCAGTATTCCTGTGGTGAACTACTGGCTTGTTGTGCTTCCTCTCCACATCTGTTGAGACTAATTGCTGATTGCAATTTAAATCGCAGGCATAATTATAAACTAACCTTGTTTCTACGTAAACATAACCAGATAATATGATGCAGTAGCGTGTAGCTCCCAGGGTACTTCCAACTTGCAAGTAAACTTAGCTAGTTTTCTAGAAAAATGTACCAATTTAGCTCACATTTAGATTGATATCACATTGTCTGCTTATGATACTGGCAAACTGCTGTGAAGTCTAGAAGTCTAAAAGTTAATGATACCACTGAGAGCTGTGAACTTTAGCTGCTTTAGCTAACGTTAATGTTAGCTTTACAGACTGACAGGACAAGTAAATCCCACAAGTCCCAATATAGAGCTTTTAAGGTGGCATCTTTACAAGTTATATGATGTACTTAAAAGTTCAATGGGAATATTCCAACTACTGTTCACTATCCACCATTTAAACTCAACTACTAACAAGCTAGCTGCTAGCTACATGTATTAAAATGGCATGAGGAGATTGTTTATCTAGAGACAGACACACCACTCTGTTGGTCTTTTTAAACAGCAAAAAGTCACACTGCAGTCTATCTTTCCAACATCAAAATTATACAGAATGGTGTTTCTTTGTCAAAGAAACAATCTTTGGCCAAACATAAATAGTACAGACACTGGCATGCAGAGAGCATATTAGAATTCCATTTTGTAGTCTTTCAACTCCAGGAATTAACATTAATTAGCTACAGCTGAGTAAATTTGCCAGTGATTGTGTTATTATAGCTGACAAAATCAGCTGTCACTTAATTATTTCACTTCACAGAACTTCTTAAGACATCAAAGAAAATGTGTTCTATAACCTAATTAATCATTCAGCTCTAGCTTGGTCTTGGCTAACATTCAGCACTGGTCCTGCAAACACTTTTATTTAATATTTAGCCCAATTATTTCTTAGTCTGAACTAGTACAATTAGATTTCCCTTAGCTAAATACATACATTACCTTCTACACATAAAAAACAACTAGTGGTCCTTGAAAAAGTGATCACTATAGAGTGCTGCAGGAATGAGTCCTAAAACCTGGAAATTAGTTAGCATTTTCCAGTTCCCTCGTCTCGAAGTCAATGGGTTTCTTGAATGGGTTTTTGGTTTGATGCCTGAAATAAGATCCGTGGTTAACACAAGCTTAAGAGATTTTCACGTTCTGTTCTACAACATAAAATACGTCAGTAAATACTCCACTCGTGAATTTTGAAGCTTTTACATGTCTTCAAAAAGGCGGTTGCTAACAAGCGGCTAAATGAGACTACAGAGGTTGTCGGGGACATTAAACACAGAAACTCATCTACTCACTCGTCCGCCTTCACAGCCTTGTTGTGTTTATGCTCGCGCTCTTGCAAACTGTTCTAACTCAAACTTTCTGAAAGGCTTTTGTAGAAGAGGTAAGTGCGTGAAATCAAATTACAAGTTGGAAGCTTAGTGGTGGTAAAGCTGAAATCATGTGACAGTGGTGTAGTTCGTTTACAGCAAAAAGCTAATAGAAATCTAATGCTAGATTAACTTTTTACTTCTGGTGACTGCATTTATGCTTCAAAAATCATAAAAGTGGTGTTCATTTGTGAAAATGATCTCATTGGCTTTTTGTCAAGGGAACCAGGGCGATGCTAACTTCCGGGTTGGCCTACAAAAATACGTCATCCCTGCAGCACTCTATAGTAGCACAATCACTATGATTTTGGCAAGTATATATTATGGTGGCAAACAATACGAAAGTAAATCTTAAATTTAAATTACTTGAAAATATCCTCTTACATCTATATCAAAATATTGTCTCCATTACTCAATACATAGCTGTTAGCTGTTTGTGAAGTCAGCAAATACAGTATTCAGTGTTGGAAGGTAATATGATGATGTGGCTCGAACCATCTACAGCTTTTATACCACTCCAAATGTTCACACCAGCTACTGCCTGTCCTCTCCAAAATTCCAGCTAAAATGAATAATGACTGCAACAAAAGCAAAAAGCATAGAACATACCAATGTAGATCACTGGTTACCACAAGAATGGGCAAAGAAACTGTCTCGTTCTCGTCAAACATAGTCAGTGTTTCTTGTTGACCAATCAGGGTACTTGCTTGCAATCTCCTCATTTTATTTAACTTGTGTCCATTCTATATTGTTAGGCAGACATGAACATTTGTCTAAACACACCAACACCTGTAAAGGAGTTGAGAAGCAAAAGCATCTGTCACACTCAAACATCTACTCTTGATATATCAGCTTGTTTACGTAAAATACTCCCTATAATAAATGTTTAGAGCATTAGAATATAAATCCTGTCCACTCAGCTATTGTGTATTCCATTAAAAACATATCAACACATAAATAGCTGTTTACAACGCCATTAGCAGCAGCATCATCATCTCCAACAACATCATCACCTAAATCTTCATCATGGCCCTGCACCTGCAAATGCAATTAGCAAGGAGATATCTGAGCAGAAGTGGGAGTTTACAGAAATTATATAGATATGTACACAGCTACAAATTTCCACTGTGTTCTGTTATCTGTCATTTTAAAACTGTCATCAAGCTGCAGTAATTGTGCTATCTTAAATTCTACATGATCCAAACATGAGGATCTTTGTGTTCCCAGGCAGATTTCCATCAAAACACGACTGCTCATAGCCATTACAGTCCTGCACTAACACAGTATATCTATGTGACTAGCCCACAGCCACATGACTTTTCTTTTGATGGCACTTGGGCACTAAGTTAAACAAAGAATGTAAACACTGAGCTAAGAAAGAAATGAGAAGTAATGTCGAATGTCGAGTTATGTTGAATAGTCCAAATGGTGTGTTGTGTCTGGTAATCAGTAAACAGTACATTTAAAAAGTAAAAAATTAGATTTTTTTTCTCCCAACATCCATGGAGTGGAAATGTCAGAATGTTTTATACTTTATGAATTCAACCACACATGCAAACAACCAAAGTAAACTTAGTGTGGACGACTGAGAAATACTGTTAAGGGGGAAAAACTGATTTTGAGAATAAATGAGTGAGAAAAAAGTCATCATGTTATAAGAATAAAGTTGTCAGTGTACAAAAAAAAGACATAATAGTATGAGAATGAATTTGTAATTTCACAAAAAAATGTGTAACATTCAAATAAAGTCGTAGTTTTATCATCTTTTTATATTAATATTCTATTGTAGTAAACAGGTGAGAGCAGCCTGCGTGGCAAACTGAGGGCTGTTGAGGATCAAAAGTTCTAGGTTTTATCATAGATCTTAGGACAGACATGTCAAGTCTGCTGTTAGGAAAAATAGCAACTGTATGGACAGCCCGGCAATGCTAAAACATGCAAACATACATTTTATTTGAAATATAAAAAAATGTATAGTTTTTCTGGAAATACTAAATTGTGATGTTATGACATTTTCTCAAAATTATGACTTTCTTCTTGTAATATTATGACTTCCTTGTACAATAACAACTTCATTCTTGCAGATTATAACATTTTTCTTAAAATTACAACTTTTTTCTTGTAATGTTAACATTGTATTACACTCTATTCATGTAACATTATGAGTTTTTACTCAAAATTACAACTTTGTTTGTACTGTAATGACTTTTTTTTAATTTTTGACTTTATTCTTGTAATCTTGTACTTCCTTGTTAAATTACATTTTATTATTATTTGCCTTTTATTTAGTAAAATCACAACTATTCTCATCAAATAATATGACCTTTTTCACATAGAACTAAAACTTTATCGCATAACATTGCAACCTTTTTCTCAAAATATTACAACTTTATTCTCGAAATATTAAATTTCTTTTTTCCCCAACAGGTGCCTTAAAACTCAATTGTAATTACACCCATACTGTAATGCTGATGAGGTGATAAAATGAACCAAACAAAGAAAACAAAATACTTATCTTTCTTCAGTCTTTGGACTTGTGTATGGTCGAAGTTTGTTCAGATGATTCACATGCTGCATGTACCAGTGTACAGTACAGCTACTGCACAGTAAGGATAATTCATATACTGCACGTCATTAAAACACGGCATGTAAAAAAACAGAGCGCTTGTTTTACTATATTTAAACACAATGTATGCCCCATGATATTGTTCTTATCCAACACAAACACAATAACACCATGAACTAAGAGATACTGTTATTGCCCAAATGGGACTCCTTGTAGCCCAGACACAATTAAGATTGTGGGTTTAATTTCCACTGCGGCCACCCACAATCATATGTACAAACACAGCACAGTTATGGGCTTTGAATGAACATTTCCATCTAATGGCATGTGATTAATTATGATAATAAAGTTTATATATCAATATTGTTACCTGTGTTTGACCAGAGGATGAAAGCTGAGAATATACTGTATGTATAAATGTTGTGATAAGAATGTTATCCCATTTACAGCTGACCTAGCAGTCAGATGAAAGGGGGGCGAAAGAGTCATTAGGCTGAATCCATCCTCACTGGTAGGGAGCTATGGGACAGACCAAGGAGGCTGGAGTGTCTCCTGCTGAGTGAGTCAAAGGGACAGCAGTTTATTTAGCCCATTATCCTTGTGTCTATGAAGCAAGTGCACTCAATTTATTACATTTACAAAAAACTGACTGGTGTAGCCAGCAGTCCAAGATTAAAAAAAAAAAAAACACAAGGAAAATTCTTTAATCAAACTCACCCCTCATATGTTGGGCCCTGACAGGGCTAATTGTGTTTGTACTCTGTAGGGCTTGTGACCCAAAGTGGATCGTGAACCTACTGCTAATAGATTTTAATAAGCTTACAGTACGTCTCCTAGTAAGACACAACATTTATCCAGTTGGGTACTAAACCAGCTGGGATGCTGGGGGGACACAACTGGCAATACACTGTGCCCTAATTGGCCAGGTGAGAGGTTGTGGATAGGACTAACACGTTTTTGGCCATCCCCTATTGGCTGACCCTGGGTGGTGGACAGATTTAACTAAATTTCCTTTGATTTTTCCCCCAATCTGAAGTCCTGTATGGCCCAAGCAACATCTCCATTGAAATTTTGTACTGGTCATCCAGGAGACATGAACTTAACACTGAGTGTGTCATTCTTTATAGGCCAACCCCAGAGTAGGAGGCGGAGTGTGAGTCAGGATTGGGCGGGGCAAGGTAGGCGGGGGGGTTGGGCTGGGACGGCCAAACATCCCCTGTGACTGCCTGTTGGGGTGATTGGGGTGGTTAGGGTGGATGGGGTTTTCTTGAAAACTTCGAAGGTTTTCGTGGAAACGGTTGGTGCTTTCGTTGTCGAGGCGGTTACTGTCGTCACAGAGGCGGTGGTTGTTGTGGAGGTCGGGGGTGGGCCCTCGATCAGGGACGTGGACAATGTGGGAGCCACTCTTCCTCCTCAGGGTGGACTCACGGCTGGACGAGGCAACAGACTGGCAGTCTGAGCCGCCGTCACTGCTGGTAGCCGTTCCCTCCACCGGGGTGACCCTGATGGTGGTGATGGCCTGAGGGTGGGGGTGAAAGGGAGGAGCAAAGGTGGCAGTGGGCGTGAATGGCATGTTGGAGTTAGTAGAGTTGGGGTTGAAATTAAAGTGAGCGTTATTAAAGTTGGGATTATTGGGGTTAAAATTGGGGTGCTGGAAATTGTTGGGGTTATTGGGATTGTTGGGGTTAAAATTGGGGTGCTGGAAATTGTTGGGGTTATTGGGATTGTTGGGGTTAAAATTGGGGTGCTGGAAGTTGTTAGGGTTATTGGGATGTAAGGGATGTAAAGGGTGTACAACATGTGGATGGTTTGTGTATACACCTCCTCCTCCCCCACCTCCTCCTATTCCTCCATCTCCTCCCCCATCGCTTTCCATTTCGGTCCCTGTCACACTCCTCCGCCCATCCACTGACCCTCCATCCCTTAGCGAATCACAGCTGTCTGTGTGTCTGTTCAGGTCATTGAGGGTGAAAGCTGACTGTCGGAGCGAAGCTCGTTGTTCTGGTGGTTTCCATCGCCAGGAGCCACTTCCGTCAGTGCTCGGAGGTTTCACCACAGGTTTGTTTGATCTGGACTCTGGGTGGGCTTCAACACGGACTATACTGCCAGATCTTTCTAAACCTCCTAAAAGAACAAGACAAATGAATGACTCAATAATTATCTTCTATTACTAGCAATCATCATCTTGAATGTTTAAATCCATAAATCTAAAGGCACAGTGCTCATACTACTGTGACTGCCACTAAGGAGTCCAGAATCTGATACATTAGGTCCCACTCCATGCTAGCCTTCATACCGTCCAGACCTTATTTAGTCTAGTTTAGGGTATAGAACTAAGCTAGCTTCTTTCCCAACTTCTAGTCTTTGTGTCAAGCCTAAGTAAATACTCCTGGATGCACAACAGTGCTGGAGACACAGAGTTGAAATTGATATCCATCAATAGTCTGATTGTTGGAAAGTGATTTAACAAGTGTGTTTCCCTGAATGCTAAAGTATTCCCTGTAAGAATAAGGCTGATGATATTCTATATATTTTTGTTACTACCAAGAATTCCCATGAAAAGACAAAAATCAACAGCCAGTCCGTGTCTCAGAACTTTCTAATTTCCTTACCTACCTTACCAAATATATAGTTTCATTTTAAAAAAGTCTCAGTAATGTCCTAAATCAGCTGGTCACTGTAGTTTTTAGCAGATGTGACTAAAACAGGAGGAAATAGTCAATTTAATGGGGACTATTTTCAGCTGTGAATGAATCCACATTTGGTGCTCTAGTGAGTATTTGGGGCAGCAGGACAGTGTATTGAGTCCAAATAAACTACAGTGTATGTTCAAGGTAATGAAGGAACATGTCACACAACAATGGAGCTCTATGGCACAGAGGAATAAGATTTATCAGGCTTTGGATACACACACAATACTTGTCAGTAGATAAATTCATTGCTATCTTTTGGCATATGTGGACAAAAAAATTACCTTTACCTGGACATTGACTGGCCATTGTTTTAATTTTAACCTCAAGTTATTTCAGTCTATCTAAATCTAAATCAATCTGTCTTAAATTTAGAAAAGCAGTCATACTATAGTGGCAGAAGTAGTAACTAACCTCAATAATCTTTTGGTATGGACCAAGTATCAAAAACTGTCAAGTACCAAAAGCTGGTATCAAATGTCTGGTCAGATTTGCAATCCTGTTCTTTAAAGGTTGGGTAGGAAGTACTGTTATGGAGTCAATGGCCAACAAATCCATAATAACCGTGCAGCATATTGTAATTCAAGTGGTCTGAGAGCAAACCTCTACTTCAGCCCCCCCTCTTGCCTCTGTTTTCAGGCTTCAGAAAATCTAGCTTGTGACAGGAGACTTTAGCCAATCACAGGTTATTTCAGAGAGACGGTGCATTTGTATTGGCTGTTCTACAAATGCACACGCAGGTACACGTCCCTTCAGATGGTGAAAGCCTGATTTAATGGCGGAAAATCCTGCCAAAAATCCTGCAACTTGTGATAAATTTCCAACACCTCCTTTGCCTGCGGCAACACATCCCTCCACACGGAGCTTCGGGCTCATTATCTTAAGTTGTGGGTTTGGTGGGAGGGGCTTAGCGGAGTGATACGAGGCAGCAGAGCGGAAGGTTTTGCTTAGGTTGCACAGATTTTGCCTACCCCAGCTTTAACTTCCTGATTCAAAAGTTGAATTTAATTTCCAATAAGACTATTAGACTATTTAATGTTGGCAGAGTTATTGTACATATGCGTGTGTTTAGGCAACATGTAACGTTTGAGAACTTTGAGAAAAAGTTTTTATATTACTTGTTTATATTGTTCCAAGTAAGGTACTGAAAAAAGTAACACAAGTATTATACCTGCACTAGTTATTGAATGATTTTAAGCAATACCCAGCCCCATATGATCCCCAGTTGTTGCTAATTAATGGGATTACATGAAATGCGCTCAACCGCTAAAATGTACATTTTCATATAAAATATTCTACATGTATCACTTTTGAATATTGGTTTATTGTGAAATTAAGAGTAAAAACTCTGTATAATTATTAGAATAGAATGAGACCATGGCTGAGATTATTGGTAGACCAGTTTAAAACTGAGACCTTCCTCCTACCTGTGAATATTGTTCTTTCCTGCTGAGAGGAGAAATATTTTGAAAGTCATGTTCCTGTGCTGTTCATTCCTTCCACTATATACCATTGCCATAAAATGTTTTCTCCATGTCACTGGTTGAGCAGTGCTCTCTTCCATTTTGTGTCATAAAACAATCCACCTTATGGTGTTCCCTAATAACACAATGTAAAGTGTAGAGGGCAGTCTTCTCTCTGGTTGGCTCATTTGTTAATGGTAATTATACTAATGATTGATGTAGTAATGATGCATCCTACATGTAGCACATTTAAATAAAAGTGCTAATGTTTCACCACACACTATATATATATATATATATTACTCTGTTAGCAGTACAGACCTCCTCCTCCCACTGCTCCGGTGGTGGAGGCCGGTGGTGATGGGTCCTGGTCCGTCAGGGCTCGGTACCGAATGGATCCGGTGCAGCTGACAGTGCTGCCACCGTCCTCTGACCGCGGAGAGTGAAGCAGACCCTGCTGTTTGGATAAGGCTATCACCTGGAATAGGAGGATGACAGTGAAATGTGAGCTCTCCCAAATTTTGCTGCTGGGATGCTTACTCATTATCAACTAACCTGCTCTTTAAATTTAAAAACAACCACTCTTGTCGACAGCAAATACCTCAACTCTATACATCTATAAGTAGTATTTTAATCACAGTCAGGTCAGATCATTAACATCACTAAGTCCATCTTTGCATTTATTTAGCCCCGTAAATACTTTTGTAAAATCTACCTTAAAAAATGTACTTAAAAAATTAAATTTTCATTCAGTGTATTCCAACCTTCTTGTTGCTTGATTGAAGATTTGATCCTGTTTCTATAAAGAACTCTCTAAATTTGTTTAAAAAGTTCTATGAATAAAGTGTATGCATCCTAACCATACAGCTACCAAGGCAGGTAAAGAAAAATAATGATTAACCTGCATAAGACGAGGCTGTCCTCCAGCACTGAGCGGCCTACAGGGGATGGTGGTCTTCTCAGCCACTCTCAGCCACTTTTCCCTCACTGACCCACCTCCGTCCATAATGCTGTCCTCTGATTCACTCTCCTGATCCCTGCAGGTGGGGTTTTCCTCCTCAGGAATGTGAACCAGCTGGGAGGATCCAGGCCGGGATTGAATAGACACTCTGGCCCCACCAGCCAATCCGGTGCTGCCATTATGGGCCAAGTGATTATGATTGGCCATAGGAACAGAGCTTGCTGCTAGTTTCATGTACTGAGCTGGGATATGGGCCCCAGCACGCAGCTCCGTTTCCTGACCAGTGACTAAAGGCAGGTGTGTTCCACCACGAAGCTCTGCCTCCAGGCCCATGGCAGAAGGTTCAGAAGAGCAGCGCAACTCCATGTTCCTCTGAGGAGATGAGGAGGAGGCTGGTCTTATTCCATCCATCACCTGCAGGGACAGCTTCCTGTTGTCATTCTTATTCTTCCATTGGCTGAGCAGCTGTTTGGATCGGGTTGAGTCCATTGAGGCGTGGATGGAGGCATGACGCCGAGGAATGCGGCCCTCCTCCAATGAGGAGCCTCCATGGGACCTGGAGGAAGAGGCAAAGAACCTTTATGAGCAACAAGAAAGAAGACGATTGTGGCAAAAGTGCTTCTGCATTTTACTGAAGTGAGCTCATGCTCTCATTTGCTCACTGCTGACCATAGCTAGTTTACCAGTATGCTAACCACAACAATGTGATTAGCTAAAATCAATAACAACCACAATAGAAGATTAGTACAGAGCCCGGTGGGTGCCATGGAGAAAGAAATTAATACATTTGTGCACACAAATTACTAATTCATGTTCTCAAATGAATAACCTGTTCTTTCAACTTAATAAACTGAGTGCACAAATTAGTCATTAGCATTCTGTTACTTTTAATTCATCAAAACATCTGTTAAAATGTTAATAATATTGTTTAAAGTTATGTTATGGTAATTCATGTGTATTCATAATTTAATTTGAGAGCTATATTAAGACATCTTTGAGCGCAAATTAATTTGTTTCCCCCCGTGACACGCTACATAGAGGTTTCCTGTGAAAAGAAGCAACAAACACACTGTAGTCAAATCCAGTAGCTTATCCGTATACCTAACATTTATTTTCCACTCTATTCTTGTGAATCAGTGCTGCTTAGTGCAGTCATGCTGTGAGTGGCTGAATTTGGACTGACTTTTGGCAATTTTGAGGCCAGCGGCAACTATAACACAGTTGGAAACAAAGTGGGATCTGGAGTGTGGCAGAACGCCAGTCATGACAAATCAAATCCCCTCTTGCCTCTTGCCCTCTCTTTCAAAAGCAGTGCACTGTGTACCACAGCATTTCAAAATTGTTATGATGGGGAAAATGATCCAGCACGAAAGCCATTTCCTCTGATTCCATTCTGTCTAAGGTACAGAATCACTATGAGCTAATATAGTATTTAATATTTAAAACTGAATTAGCTTGGGGAGTAGATAACACATTTGTTTACTGTGTTGCTCTGGACCATTTCAAGATATTTAATAAAAAATTAACTAGATGAGGAGCCAGGGGTTTGTCTACATTCACCAATCACCACTGTCAATGTCTGGCAGGTGTTGAGGAAGCCAACTCAACAACTCTCATTTTGTGTGTTACAGCACACAGTCATTACTGATACCCCTTCGTCCCTCTCTTTTTTAATTTGGTGCAGTCAGGTCTATGGTGAGTTACTCAAACACCTATGTGTGCTGCAGGAGAATGCCAGAAACCCTGCAATGTAGAGCCCTGTGTGTTTCTATCAGTGCTGCTTTACTGTGGAGCTTTCCAAGTATTTCAAATTGGTTGTCTTCTCAGTTACACCCACACAGACCTTTATGCTTCTTTCTCAGATTAACAGTCAATTCTATCACATCTCAAATCACTTTTCCTGTTCCCTCAATGTTTCTACCACAGATAAAGATGGAAGGGGAACAGACAGACTGCTCATGGTAATAGAAGAGCAGAAAAAAAGCTGTGGAAATGAAACACATGCACACACAACGTATTTTTATATTTCAATAAAACATTGTTTGCACATGGTCAGACTGAGTCAATTGTGTTAAATAACAAATGATTAATATGATGATTTACACCATAAGTAGCACTGCTTATTATGTAAACAATGAATTATCTACTCTGATAAATGGTCTGGTCATGTAGATTAGTTCATCCATTCATTCAGTCTATTCATTATAATACTTCATGATTTGACCACAGAGGACAAACAGCTGTGACAAGACAAGCTGTTAAGAGACAAACCTTTCAGTCACAATGTGTAGCTATGCTCTAGTCAATATAGGTTGACTCAGCCACTGTGTGGGATATTGCTGCTGAATGAAGAGGTTGGCTGAAAGGACTCATCATTATCTAAGCTTTTCCCCCGCCCATACCCTCCAGTACAAGACATAAGGGTTTGTTCTCCTAATTCTTCAGGGAGTCAGAGAGTCCAAATGTAGTCACCAATTAAAAACATGAAAACATTCACAAAACCTTGTCAAGAAGTTGTTCTGCAGTCATGCAGCATAATTCAAGTCTCAGCTATCTGTTCATATGCTCAGTATATCCCAAATGCATACAAACCTTTACTACAATATTTGTAAATGAACCACTTCTGCAAAATCCTCTCACTGGACAGGAGTCTGGCTGAGGCATTTGCTAACCTAATGCTACGTAGCCATAAAGCTACATCCAGTGAGTGTCCAAGAGTGATCAGGGTAGCCAGTGAATGTGCTACCCAGGGTCCTTAAGAGGCTTAACAAAATTTGCAGTTGGTAGCCCATAGTGGCTGCAGTTTGCAGAGCTGTAAGAAAACACTATGGCAAATTATAATAACTCTCACAACTACAACAAAAACAACAAGATTTAAGACTTATTGTATATTGTGTATTGAAAATGTTCCTGTCTTTCTGAGGCTAACCTTATCCCATGGCAATTGTATGCTATGCACCTCTTACTAGATTCAGTGCTACCCAAATGAACTGCCTGATAAATCCTAGGCTTATTCTGGATGTAGACCTCTACAAACCCCAAAATCTCCTTTTCTCTGGCTGCTTTGTGTAAACCGTAAAGAGTAGTTCCTTCCATGTCGAAACAATTAGCAGCTAGCTAGTAATTAACTGATATTAGTATAAGAGTCACTGTGTTAATACCGTGACAATACTGTGAGTACTGTTACATCCTGTTATTTCCCAGGAATTCTCACCAAAATCTGCTCCTGTTTCCTGGAAAACCCTGCAGGATTGTGTGTGCATCGTATGTACTGAAATAAAGGGATCATTTCTCCAAAGCTCATTAATGCTTCAACGCAACTGTTGTAGATATGGTCCAATCTTAAACTGCTATGACTGCAGTAAACTGGATCAACTTATTACCTGCAGCAGATTCTTCCAATTACTTTTCATGTTAAAACGGCATGCTAAAATGCATTCCTCTATCCCTAAACTAGAACAGTAAAGCCGATAGCAAAACAACATTCAACTGATGGAGCAGCAGTTAAACATGATGTATTATGGGTAAGCAAAGTTCTAGCACCTTGTTTTCTCTCCTAAACCAAACCTGTGGATAAAGACTACTAAAGACTACTAAAAATATTTACCTTGGCAGTGTGCTGCTGCTGAAGGTCATCATGTTGTCATGGTTGCCCAGGGGACTGGATGGAGTTATCACTTCCACCTCAGCACTGGCTCTCTTCAGATTGGACAGAGAGGGCTCTCGGTAGGAGGAGCTTCGCATCAGGATGGGCTCTGGTTGGTTGGGGGACAAGGTGTGGGAAGAGGTCCTTGTGATGATGGGCTCTGGTTGGCTGGGAGCCAGGGTATGGTGACCTTTAAGTGGACAAGAGGGAGAGGTCAAACTGCTAATGTCAAGTTAAAAAAGGGTAGTGTCCTCATTGGAACTCATTATTTTAAAATAATTACTAAATTAAAAATGTTAAGACTGCTTGGTTTTGAAAACAAAGGTTCGATCAGTTTCATAATATTAGGATCAGTCATCAGAGAACTGATGGCTTAAGTTGTTAAGTTGTTAAATCTGCTTGAATTCTGAAAAGGTATTTCTAGTATTCTTATGCAAATAAGGAGTACAAGTTGAAGGGGCACTCCACTAATTTTACATATCAGGATCAGTAGAGTACTACTCGGCCTGTGGCAACAGTCGTATAATGTCTTCTGTGGCTCTGGAGGATCAAGCCCTGGCTTGTGTCCCAGTAGCATTACACTTCACAGCTCGCTCCGTTTGATCCAGTCACCTAGAGGATCTTTCCGTTGCCTCAGTGGCAATCCCGATGGCTTTTGTTTTGCTGAAGGACCTGCCTGTGAAGCCCCTATATCCCACGTCCACTGGATAGCACCAGGCACTCCATCCCTGGCAGCGACACTCCTCCAACCAGGTCTTCATATTTGGCCCTCTTCCTCTTATTGGCTTCCTCAACCCGGTCTTCCCAGGGGACAGTGAGCTCCAGCAACACCACTTGCTTCTTTGACTCTGACCACATGTCTGATGGTGGTCTCAGTGATCATCTGTGGAAATGTCAACTGTTTCCCTAGGTCTGTCTTTATTTGCCAATCTCAAGCTGTAAGGAGGATGCCTGATGGTGAGGTGGGACTGAGGCTGACCAGGAAGCTGATGTGGTGGAGCATTGCTTTTCAAAGCTCGGGCCATGTGATCTTACGCGCCATTGCTGACTCATGCCAACAATCCTACTGGCTTGTACCTCTTCGACCCCTGCCTGCACCTCCTCTTGTACAAGTTTTTGCCTCTCTATGCCTTGGGCCTGGCAGTGGCACCACCATGCCACTGCCTAGCCAAGAACTTCCGCTTGCCACAGCCAGGACTCCAGTGCCAGATTGGTTTCCTGGGTCGAGTCTTTATCCTTACAGGAGCATGTAAACACCTTTCCCAGGCTTTCTCCATTACTGAAGGGATAGGGGCTCCCCAGACAGAAACTATCTCTTGCACGTCCCCCCAGCTTATGGAAATGCGAAACCTTGCTGAGGTACAATTTTAATTAATCCAAATATACATTTTAATTTAATTTAATTTTTTGAACATTTCATCAACATTGCTCACTTGAGTAATTAATGTTCAATGGAAACAAAGCCTGTTATACTGAAAATAAATATGGCCAAGGGGGGTAGTTTAAAATGAGGGGTTCAACACTTTAACTGCAGTAAATGATCCAACATAAAAACTCCTTAGATGTCAACATTTCTTCTTCTACCAGCTGCACACTAAGCGTAAAGAAGGAATCTTGGAGTTATCTTTGATCAGGATATGTCCTTTAACTCCCACATAAAACAAACCTCAAGAACTGCCTTTTTTTCATTTACGTAACATTGCAAAAATCAGGCACATCCTGTCTCAAACAGATGCAGAAAAACTAGTCCATGCATTTGTTACGTCTAGGCTGGACTATTGCAACTCTCTACTATCAGGCTGCCCCAATAAGTCCCTTAAGACTCTCCAGCTGATCCATAATGCTGCGGCACGTTTACTGACAAGAACCAGGAAAAGAGATCATATCTCTCCAATATTAGCTTCTCTACACTGGCTCCCTGTAAAATCCAGAATAGAATTTAAAATCCTTCTCCTTACCTTCAAAGCCCTAAATGGTCAGGCACCATCATATCTTAAAGAGCTCATAGTACCCTATTACCCCACTAGAGCACTGCGCTCCCAGAATGCAGGGTTCCTTGTGGTTCCTAGAGTCTCTAAAAGTAGGATGGGAGCCAGAGCCTTCAGCTATCAGGCTCCTCTCCTGTGGAACCAGATCCCAGTTTGTGTACGGGAGGCGGACAACCTCCTCACATTTAAGAGTAGGCTTAAGACTTTCCTCTTTGATAAAGCTTATAGTAGGGCTGACTCAGGTGAGCCCTGAGCCCCCCCTTAGTTATGCTGCTATAGGCCTAGACTGCCGGGAGACTTCCTATGATGCACTGAGCTCCTCTCCTCCTCCTCTTCCTCTCCATCTGTACGCCCTCATATCCCATCAATGCTTGTTACTAATTCAACTTCTTCCCGTAGTTGTGTGCTTTCTCTCCCCTTTCTCTCTCCTTCTGTTGCTTTCTGCAGGTGTTTCTGCCTCCGGAGCTGTAGAGTCTGGATCTATGGTTGCGGCCGCCTGCTGCCCCCGTGCTCCTCCTCTGCACCCGCTGCTGCAGTTGCTGTTGCTATTATTATTAGTATTGCTGCTGTAATGTTGCTCTTAGTATTGTTTCTGTTGGTGTTGACAGCCATGCCATTGCCGCGGCCATTGCGTTACATCTCTGTGTGAAACTGTATTGTGCTGCTGTATGTTCTCTTTCCTCCTGCTCTCTCTCTCCTGCTCCCCCCCTCCCCCTTCAACCCAACCGGTCGAGGCAGATGACCGCCCACCTAGAGCCTGGTTCTGCTCGAGGTTTCTACCTGTTAAAAGGGAGTTTTCCTTGCCACTGTCGCATAGTGCTTGCTCATGGTGGGAAAGGTTGGGTCTCTGTAAATATAAAGAGTCGGTCTAGACTTGCTCTACTAGAAAAAGTGCCCTGAGATAACTTTGTTATGATATGGCGCTATATAAATAAAACTGAATTGAATTGAAAGAGACAACAGCTAAACTACTGTGAAGAGTGTCATAGCAGCCCATATCTGCCATGACTGATTTTTACGTTTAGTCAGAACGAATAATCAAAATGTTTTAGGTTGGGGATTAGTATAAAAAAAATGTCTAAAAGCACTGTTGTAAACAAATTCACACTTTAAGAAGGTCAGCAAAGACCTACAATTGTATGTCTTCTCTGTGCTTAGCTTTCAGATTAATGATAGGACTAACATATATTTTCCCCTTTGATGTTGTTTTATGGCATTTCACCTTGTTGAAATAAATTGCATTGTTGGTACACAGTGTGACTGGGTTTATTAGCATGCCCAAACTCATACTTTTGGAACAGAGCAAAGTTGAATCACAAAATCCTCTGTTGATATCATAATAAGGGTTATGTGTAGCATTTTTTCTGGAAATGTATTCTAGTAGTTGACATGTCAGGGTGATGTAATCTGTAATTCTAAGAGACACCTGCCGGGCATAGTTTTACCTTGGTGGCTGTTGCTAATTGTTGATTGGCTGACATTGGGTAGGGAAGAGAGGGGAGGCTCTCTCAGGGTGGGGGGAGGTGGTCGACTTCTGGAACGATCCTCACTGGGCTGGAAATTCCCCACTGCATACACACCCTGCATACAAACACACACACACAGTGAGACACAGAGGAGCATGCAGCAAAGACATAAGCACAAAAAATTAGTGGAAGGATACAACCACGTAATCATGATCAAAAAGATCTGTAATTTAAGTACAGTACAAATCATAATTTGTAGAATCAGGTAACAGTGATCCAGTTTGAACTGACATTTCTATTGTAAGGCTTTCTTTATGCTTGATGCAGTGTCCCCGACGTGAGTGACGACATCATGCCTCTTGCATTGAGCACGTGGTTGTGCACCTCCCACTTTTTTAGACTAGGTGCTCACTGTGCACAAGGGTTAGGGTTAGTGTCACTGTGCCACTGGCTTTTCATTTCAAGATGGAAGACATTTTTTTTTCTGACTTTGTTGAATACAAAAGTTCAAACACGTATCTATAGAACACGACATTAGTTCATTACA
The DNA here is from genome assembly GCA_008360985.2 of Macquaria ambigua. Classification (NCBI taxonomy): domain Eukaryota; kingdom Metazoa; phylum Chordata; class Actinopteri; order Centrarchiformes; family Percichthyidae; genus Macquaria; species Macquaria ambigua. The sequence goes on along the minus strand of VMKM01001253.1, from coordinate 127,281 downwards.
GTACAACTGAGAACATGACTGCAGAGGCCTGCGCCACGGTGTCACGAGCATAAACAAAGCTTAAAAGTCTCTTGAGGACATGTTGAGGACTGTCCGTGCCTTGCTGTAAAAGCCTCCTAAAGACGTAATTCAGGACTGTTCAAACCTATTCAATTTGAAAGAGCAACGGCGAATGGGGAAACTCCAACACTCAACCGACCAATGGTGTAACTCACTCACTCACTCATTAAGTCAGGGACTAATCTCTATAAACAGATATCTGCATATATATAACACAGAATCTGTAGGGAAGGGACCCGATTTTGGAATTCTTCGTTCTGGTTTCCATTTGTAGTCCAAGTAGTATTGACCAATCACGTTTGAGCGGGCTTTGGTTGCATGCATGTAAACAGTCTGTGTGGAGAGCAAAAGAGGCAGAACGCATTGGTCGAAATGCAATCTCGGAATCCATTGGCTATTGTCTGACAGCGATTAAGCTTTTTATTAATCTCAGAACCTTAGAGATTAGTCTTTTATTAATTAATCTACTTTCAAATCGTTGTCAGATGATAACCGATGGGTTCCGAGATTACTAAGCGGACTGTAAACAATGGCCGGCACATGTAAGAAGAAGTCTTGGCCTGGATATCCATTATCCGGATATCCACTGGCTACACCTGGAGCCCCAAAACATTGGCCGTTGCCCCCAGAGGCTAAATCGTCGTCAGATGATAGCCGATGGGTTCTGAGATTGGTCAAGGACAGACTTTCGCGTTTGTAAGGCTTTGCTGTGGTCCAGCCAAAAACATGGAGTTTAAAAACATGCTGCTAGAACAATGTACCAAACCTGACCCAGTGCAGTACTGATGCACTGCAGCACAGAAACAAGAGGAGGCCGCCAATCAGCCTCAAGTTATCTACCTTTCTTTTCATTTCTACTCTGATGATACGTGATACACTGCCAAACAAAGAACCTTAAAATAGCCCAATGAAGCCTGCACTGTGCAAAATGATTGCCTGGAGAACAAATGTGAGTAATCACTTAAAGGAATCACAGAGATCCTTTTCCCATGTCAATAATTCTCTATTTGCATACAAATAAGGGACCTCCATTGGTGAAATGTATTTGGTTTAAACTGTGTTAAGTAAGTGGTGATTCTGCATCATCTGATGTAGAGTTGATGTTCCGGAGCACAACCTAACATATCTGTAGCCAACGTTTCTTCTTGCAGGAGAAGGCAGAACAACAAAAGTGTAGGCAGTTGAAGGGAGTGTGTGTGTGTGTGTGTCTGCTCACAAGTGTAACTGCTTCAGTTCCGCTCATGTCTGTCTGTGTGTATGCTGGACATGTCTATCTGAGTGTGTGTGTGGGCTGGAGGGTGATGGTGTGTGGGAGGTATCAAATATACTGTGCGAATATCCACCAGTTTCTACAGAAGAGCTGAACACCCATGTCTTCTTTCAGCCCATAAAACTGTACTGAATAATACACTGAACCACATGTACTGCAATGACAGTATATGGTACATGGCATCTGCATAACATGTCTTCTATAGGAACTTGTTATCTCTTTCAAGATGACCTAGCACAAAATGAGAAGAAAATACATCACACTATGGATGTAAAATACTCTTTTTGACTGATGCAATCTATGCAAGGTAAATTTACAATGCAGGTAACCTTAGCAACTGTAGCACATGGTATCACTGGTAAAATCATGAGTTAAACTGACTACAAACAATAATGGTTAATAATTAAACATACTACTACTAGCCTTTCTTTTTTTCTTTCTTTCTTCTATTGGCAGGTGGCCATAATTTAATAAGTGTGCCAATATAGAAAATAACAGACTCAGTACAGGATGTGACAACACCTCATCCATTATTTTCTTATATCAGCATACCTTGACATGTATCACCCTTTATGCATCTGCTTGGGTTATATATTGTTGATCAATGTCATTTCTGACTTTTAAAACCACAAATATCACAACCCCCTGGGATTTCAAGACTTTCCCCAAGACAAAATCGACGAAGCCTAAGCCTGCCACTTTCCTCCAATTACAGCTGGCATGAGCTTGAACGTTTCTGGAGTACTACTAGCCTAAATTCCACCACAGATTAGTCACTGAATGAATATTTCAGTAAACTTTTCTGCAACATGGCTCAGGGTTGCAAAGCTAAGATGGTTGTCCAGAAACATTAACTCATTTAAATCTATTCAGAAATGTCTACTGCTATCCTCCTGATTTTCCACAATAAACCAAGCTGGAAAGGAACAGACAGGTTGTTGGCAGAGAAATGTCAGCTAGTAATGAACAGGAGATGCTACTTTGTTTTATTTTATCTCAGTTTACCCAACAGGTTTTACCTGAGCTGCAAGAAAGACAGATATTATCTGAATATTGGCACAGAATGTTCAAGCCACATTGCAGGACTAGAACTACAAGTTTTCATAGGCATAATGGACTTCAATATGGCATTAATTGTTAGTAAGTAACTTAACGCTACCCATCGTTTGAGGAGCATTGTTAATTTATAATATGATCATCCTATGTCTCCTCAGCATGACATGACTTCCCCCTTTTTGGTTAGGAGCAGAATGGCTTTGCATAAGCTTCATTTTTTGCTCAATTTTGCGGATGTGATTCTTACATCTTGTTGGCTATTTCAATGACTACGTTTACATGCACAAAGTATTCTGTTTTTTGCCCTTATTCTGAAAAAGACAATAATCCTACTAAGCTGTTTACATGCCTAAGGAAAATGAACATTCCACTAATATTCCTGTTTACATGCAGCCATGCATACTCCGGCTGTGTTTGACAGGGGTTGATGTCCTAACGTGTCCTTTGTCACGTCAAAATATGGAACAATGGAATGGCTGGAGCTGCTTCAGTCATTTTGCTTCTTCGCGTCAAAATAAGATTTTTTCAGAGTTTTCCACCAGTGGCGGACTTGTTTGATTGTGCAAACTCAGCCTACTTCTTTCTTTCGTTCAACCACCTTCTTGAAAAGGTCTGCGCTGCGATATTTGCGCATATCCAAAAACCTGTTGATATCCAAGTCTTTCATCATGTTTAAAAGTAGGTGTGTTTCTCCTTCCCACCAGAAATGTGGGCTTTTCTTCTGGAAAAGTGTTATCTATATCTATCTAATCTATAGTGTATTTTGTAAGAGTTACTGCAGCAAATGTTCTTAAAGTTTAAGCTACACAAGAAACTTAACTCAGTAACATCAAAATGCTTGTGACTGGCCGTTACCAGATAAACTGCGATGGCAGCTCCCAGTAACCATCCGCAGTAGACGTCGACAGGATGGTTTCTGAACTGGATGATCCTGGTTAACCCGGCAAGGATGGCCAGCATGACGAAAGAGAATACCAGGAGAGGCTTCAGCAGCTTGGCTGAGTCTGTCAGCACTGTGTTGAAGTACATCTGAAACACACAGTTTCACATGAGCCAATCATTATCTTTTAATGTTGATATAAAAACAGATATTCCCACACCTGTGATAGTCAACTCAGATTAGTGATACCCTATTCAATTCACATCTGTGATTAATGCCATTTATTTCAATATTTAACCACTTGTAAATGACCCACAACTGAAACTGACAACTGCCTACAACTTTAGTTTCTGTAGCAAGATTTTAGGTGACATCGTCAGCTACAAGTCTCATTCTATATCTGAGTGTGTACATTAACCACTTACTGAGATGTAGACAGCAGCAAAGGCAGCCAGAGTTGCATGCTGGGAGGGGAAAGACTTCCTGTAAAGTAAGAAAGAAAGACAGAGTGTTCTTTCTGTTAATTATAATGTTCAGACAGCTAAGGACAATGCTGAATATTCATCTGCAAGAGGAAAGTGACTTTCAAAGAAACTTGGACCTGTGTGTGTGATTGTGTGTGTGTGTGTGTGTGTGTGTGTGTGTGTGTGTGTGAGTCTGGTGGTAACTCTGCCCTAGCAGGTGTTTAATAAATGCAGCATGTGAAGGATACAAGGAGGCCAACAACTCCAGGCCTCTGATGTGTGTTACTTTGTAGCCCACATATTACAAAAGTATATCCTGGTAGTGAAATAAAGTTTTATATATAGTGCTGATACTGCAGCCATCTAGAATTGCTGGCTGGCCCATGACAGGGCCTATGCAGATCCGTAGCAGATCCCCGCACGGAGGGCTCTTTTCATCGAGCAGGTCTAGACCGTACTCTTTATATTTAGTCCTATGTTTAGTCAATTTTCAGGGGATAACACCGCAAACTCTGGGCTAACCCTACTCCTGAGCAGCGCCAGCAAGCCCTAGGCTATAGTAGGGGTTAGCCCACTTGGAATGTGCCAGGATTGTGCCTGTGTGATTGCTTTCTTAGCCTGGGGCTAACAGCTCCCTTAGGCTGGGGTTAAGTGCAGTGTGAAAAGTATTCTGAAAATAAGAGTTGAATTTCTTCTCAAAGCCAGCATCATATTTCCAGAAATCCTCCACCACACAAATGAGGGGAAACTTCCCTACATCTTGATAAAAAACTGAAAAAAAGATGAGAAAAGCGCTCTTGGCTGCAAAAGTCAGGCATGATGTTGGTTTGATTTTGACAGACACATATCTGTAATCACATTTCTATTGGGCCACATCCAATATGATCTAGGGGATCTAGGGAGAGAAAGGGACAGAGCTTCTGCCAGTTCCAGGCTGATATACAGTAAGAAATAACTGTGTATGTGATGGTGTGCGCTGCACTGATCTGTGTAGCTGACTTTATCTGCTGTTAACAAGGCATCTACCTGTAGACAGTATGTTTGCCAAATTTACAAGAAGGCACGAATAATTAAGATGTCATAGACAAAAAGTTTTCCCTTCCTTTTTCGCTGCCCATTATTTCTCATATTCCTTTCTCACATTCCCAAACACATCACTAGCATTTAAGTTAACCTTTTTGTTCACACTTAAAGGGAAATCGTTGTGTCATCCTAACAGGTCTCCCAGCCCCCACACCTCTTACCCAAACAGATGCAAACACAAACCCACTGAAGAAAAATTGTGTTTTGTGAATGGAGCATCCAAAATTATTTCACTGTCACTGGTAATTCAGTATAAATGAGAAAAAAACACAATTCAATGTGATCATCGCTCACTAAATAAACACTGGTAGTTGAGAATAATATTGCTAATAATAATATTGCTGAATTGTGAAGGGTGCACTGAACTTCAAAGTCATTAAGGTGAAATGTGAGGGTACTTTCTCTGCAGTGTACTGTGGCCTGTCACATTGGTTTATGTGTGAATGTGTTTTTGTGAAATAATCGCCATCTCATGGTGACACCCTGCAATTGAATGAATATTGGGCATTTACAGTGGAATCTAGACACTCCCTGTCAGGCCACAGGAGGTGGGGGAGACTCCCGGCTGGCAGCCAGAGAGCCTCCGGCTGGGAGCAGTAACTCTGAGTAGCTAGCACTGTGTTTTTGTATTTGTTTGCACCAAGGGTTTTCAAAATCTGAAGCTCAGACAAAATTTAGGTTTTCAACATGTGGCGAATAGCATTATATTGATAGAGGACAGTGTCAGTGTTCCATTACAAGTACGCCAAATTAGCTATTAGCAGTTCCTGTTTAAATGTACCCATGGATGTACAGACAACTATCACTGTATTACTTTGATACTGAAGAAAACTTAAAAACATCAAGATTCTTAAGCAAGTTCTGGAGTTATAAGGAGTGTCTTTTTCTATGATTTCTACACAGATTTAGGGTTGTAGGGGAATATAAAAATAGGTTTATCATGTCACTGTGTTCTGATTTGACTGAGTTATGACTCAGAGAAGGAGTGTGTTTTTGGCGCAAATTGCAGCAATCAGGCACTAAGTGTTTAAACTACGATAATTGCCTCCATGAGCTGTGTGTCACAGCCACTGCTCCGCCTATTAACACAGTCAGCAGACTGTATTGATGTCAGTATTAATAGTGTACACAGTAGTGAATGAACAGGTCTGTGTGCATGTTTAAATGCATGTTTACTGTTGTAAAATATGCTTCATGATGTGTAGCAATTCTATAGACCCTTTTACAGTTTGTAAACAATGATGACGTACATAAGCACGCGCGTGCATTTTGGCAACGGAAGTATGGCAGACGGCAATAGCTTGTCAATCTATGGAAGGGCATTAACCAACAAAGATCGCGAATGGTACCTAAACAAACTAACTTTGACAAATGGTGACCGACTTCCAGATCCATGTGCTGTTACTGTGTGGGTAGAAGACATTAGCAAGTGGCCCAATATTCAGTAGCCAGATATATACACGTATTTGATGGAAAAACTTAGCGTTTTCACCAGCGAGAAACTACGAGCATACAAGTCACTAGACGCTTACGACTATGTTATCTGTGGTCATGTACAGAACGTCAAATACCATGACATAGACTCCCCAGTCAAAGACAAAGACACAAGACTACTATGTATGAGACTTGGGTTATAATTAACAAAGCAGAAAACTACGTCCTAACAGCGAATTGTACCTGCATGGCAGGGTAAGTAGTATTTTGTGTTGTTGACTTGCTAGCTAGCATAGTTCAGAGCTCGATGTTGTTATGCAAACATGAATTCTGCTTCTGTTTTACTGTCATTTTCTCCCCTTAACCAAGGCATAAAACTAACTTTTTCATTTTCACACACAGTGGCAATATTATTGGTTTTGGTTGTATACATGCTAAAATATCAAGAATTTACAGACTTCTTAGCCACAGACAAAATTTGTCTGAGAGCAAGTGTTAATTTCAAACCCTGATCATAACATTAAAACATATATATTGGATATAAAATGGGCGCTACAAACATGAGCATTTTTGATCGTGTCCTCAGTCCAGTTGTAGTAAACATGTTTAATAGCTTGCAGCCATAGACGCCGCTGGTTGCTCTGAAACGGTCGTGATCCTGTCGGGATTCTGTAGAACTTGAATCTGCTGTTGGAAATATCAATTCTGACAACCGAACAGGCAACAGCCAGACATTTTGATGCTGGTAACACTTTTAATTCAATGTTTAAAACTTGCTAACTCATCTGGGTGGTTGGGGCAAAACGCCACTTCCGTTGCGTGCGCATATTTTTGATGACGTCAGCTATAAAAGGGTCTATATGTCACTGCTTTGTTGAGAATCAATACAGATGTATTGACTCTCGTCCTCAACGTACCTACCAAATGAAGCAAACATACCTCACAGGCTGTTGCAAACACCGGACAGCAACCTTCAATGCTATCACTAGTGGATTCATCCCCACTTATGCACACTTACTATGTGGGCCCCACCTGTGTATAAGTTTTGCTGAGACTGGACAATCGGCTCCCAAAAACAGCTTTTTCTTCAGTTAGTTAAAGGAACCAGAGGGGCCCATAGCTTAGAGGGTACTCAGAATCTGAAGTTACGGTAAGTAACTAACCTTGTATTTTGTATAGGCTTCACCCTCTAAGGCTATCGCTAGTGGGATAAGGGCAAAGTCCTCTATGGTCCATGCACCACTGGGCCCGTCCGGTACCCACAAGCACAAACACACTCCCACTTCATAAGAAATGAATAACCAGTCCATAGCTCGCCAATGCATCACAGCGCAATGGCGCATCGCAGTACATCATATGCGCACAGATGGCACAGAGACAGTACAATGCCTGATATTCATCATGAGGGAATGAAACTGGAAAACAACACAAAACTGGAAAACAACACAAAACCTACTGCTGGAACAGTCCAGCAGAGAGCAGAGTAGGAGAGAAAACAGCTCTCCATGCGCCGAGAGGCATGAGGGCGAGCGCACAGTTAAAGCACCCCAAATAATAATCACTCTGAAAAAACACTCAATACAGAGTGAGTCATAGAAAAACGAGAGACATCCTGCAGATAGAAACGAATGAAAGAGCAGGGGAGTTCATAAATATTTATAATAGTTTTAATTATAATCAGAATAAGTTCTCTTTCAAGTCAAACATTTTAAGATATGAGTGGAAAGTATTTTTCTTGCAACTGCGTAACAATTTTTGACTCAAACGTAGCTTAGCCATGTCATACGATATTCTACTTCAATATACTTTAAGAACAAATATTACTGGTACCACTACAGAAAATTGCAGATGAACATTTAATATCCAGGAATTCTCATTATAGATACTACCACTGACTATCCCTGTAATATAACACATTGACTATACACGGTCCAACCATATACTAGGTTTTGACCTAGTGTTGTTTTGTTCAATAAAAGGAATAAACAGGTGGCCCAATCATATCTAATTATATATGCACAATAAGGTTACAACTGCAAACTGCAAATACTGAGAGAAAAGTAACAGTGTGTTTAATCTGTTTACATATATGCATCAAGAAAGCTTCCCGTAATAATACTGTTCACATGACTGTTCACAAAAATAATATTTTAATTATGCAGAGGACATGGTGATTTGAGATTTAATAAAAAAATATCATGAGATTTTTGAAGGAGCTCAGGATGCATCCTAAGGACACCTGCTATACTCCAGATAATTTCGCTGTACAAACTAAGAATCTGTGTGGAACAGCTCACCAGTCTGGTGTGTAGAGAAGCACAGAACATTCTGTACCATTCTTGCTAAAGTCTGCTGCTGTGTCAGAAGGTTTAATTGCAGCATTCACAGTGTTTGGGTTGTGCACAATTGTGCAGTATTTTGGTAAAGGTCTGTGCGTGTGCCTCTGCCATCTAATGCTATGAAAACTTCTCTGTGCACTTTACGATAAGAGATAATTTAGTAGGTGGTAACTCAAGCAACAATGGGTGTCAAAATTGCACTGTGCTACTTGATCTCTATATGCACACTCTATACTGCTGTAGCACTCAATCCACCTTAGTGCAAGTAGGTCATCTGAAGCCAGCAAAAAGGTGCAAAAAAGAAAGAAAGAAAGTAGAGCCTACTCTGTCCTGTCTTGATACATAGCTACATTGGTTTTAAAACTAGAATAACCTGATTACTTGCCAGTCTAACATTCAGCAAATTTTGGTAGATAAACTAAATATTCTGTCACAGTGTTCTGTCACAAGCACTGACTAAACTACATGCGCAGCTGGAGCATCCATCACTTTCTGGTTTATCAGGATATCTGCACAGATGGATACTAGATAGATTTTTATTAAAGTTTTATTATTAAGTATTGTTAAATATTATTAAGTATGTGAAACCCAGGCAGCCACTTACTCCTCTGCATCTATTTATCAAAAGGTAATAAATACAGTGCCATCTCAGCTCTTAATTTTTGGGCAAATTGACCAGAAGCATATGTCTGATCTATTATTGATAAATAAAAGATCTGAGCAGGTGGCACGGTGGTGCAGTGGTCATCACTGTCCCCACCCCCTTGTGGGTTTGCTCTATATGCTCTATATGACATTTTTCCCCACAGTCCAAGACATGCAGGTTAGATGAATTGACCACTCTGAGTGTGGAAGGTTGTCTGTCTATTTGTGTTGTGAAGAGCAGGTCTGGGAGAGGAGCTGTCTGAGGATGAGCAGGAAGTAGGAGGAGCCTGGCGTGATCAGAGCCTATATATATAGGCTCTTTGCTCTTTGTACATTTATGTTTGCAGTATCTTGATGCTTCAGGTATTTATGTTGAGTTAAAATGTTATAGGGTAGCCAGATATTTGCTCCCTATACATTAAATGTATTGAATGGTTATAATACATGGTACATATTTTCTGTTTATATATAAAACCAGCATAGATTGGTGCCAGCTTCCCCTGCCCTACCACCTGTCTATGTCTACAATAAGCCACAACTGAAATGGTCTCTTCCGGTGTTTCATTGTGCCTGACCGCATATCTATAGTGTTAATCATAGTCCCTGGTAATCAGCATACCCCTCGTACAGTCCTGATTAGCAAATATTTTACAATATGTGTAAGCCCTGTGATAGACTGGCGATCTGTTCAGAGGAAACCCTGCAAAGGAAAAGTGTGTATAGATAATGGATGGATGGATGGAGGATCTGAGGGAAAGCACAAAGCCCTGTCTCTCTTCAATAACCTGCATTAATTAACAACTGGCTATAGTACATCACATTACATTTATTTGGCATACCCACTCGTTAGGAGCCACTTGGGGTTCAGTGTCTTGCTCAAGGATGCCTAGAAATGTGGACAAGAGGAGCCAGGGATCAAGCCAAGTACTTTACAGTTAATGGACAACCTGCTCTACCACCTGAACTACAGCTGCCATCCACAGTATGCACCTACAGTAGCATCTATACCAGCATTACCATTTACCTGTGCATAATACTGTGCATGCCGAATACTCGATTTTGATTGGTCATTTACAGCATTCTACACTCTGTTATTTCTGAATAGCAGACCGCTGCTGTGAATGACAGACTGTTGCTATGGATGCAGTTCTGATCGTAGACTCTGGAGGATCACGTCCAGTCATATCAATCTGCAGAAAGAAGTCTGGTAAATTTAACGTCAGCTCATTGACGCTATGGCAAAATACGTCCATCAGAAAACACCATGAAAGATTTTAGATATTTTATATTAATTTCAATATATTTGGAGAGCGCAAAACTTTCGATACATGGTTAATGGCTGAACTGTCCCCAGAAAAGAAAAAACAAGAAAAAGAGAAGAAGAAAACAGTGCAGAAAAAGCAAGAGAGGTTAAAAGACACAAAGAGCTGGACGAGAGAGAAATCGACAAAATTGACAGACATGACGTAAACACTAAATGGAACACGGTATGGGCTATAACAGTGTTTAGAGACTGGTTAATCGAAAAGATAATGTCAACAGACTTTGACAGTTACGGGGTAGAAAACCTAAATCAGGTGCTGTGGTCATTTTATGCATCTGTTCAAAATTCCAACGGTAAAACTAACTCAACAAATATTGTCACCCTTTCCAACATAACTCCAACGGAGGCAATGGTTCCTAAAAGTTGGAACCCTTGCCAGCCTTTTGCCAACATGTTGCCAATACTGGCAAAGGGGGTGCAATGCAAAGTTACTATCTGTATCTGTTTACAGTATATCTGTATTTATAACTGTATTTGGATTATACCAGAAGTGGGCATGGCTTATAAAGGAAGTTAGAAAATTTAGAAATGGTCTAGTCTGCTTCATTCTCTGCATTAAATTGTTTTCTAATCCCATTTATACTCCTCATACATACAGTATATCTATAAGTCTGGCTGCCAAAATAATACAATATATTAACCATGTACCTGAATTAATCTAATAATAAAACATGATTGGTATTCAAACCCCACCTTCAAAGCCAGCTAGCTAGTTTTAAGCAGCCCAACTTGAGTTTGCCTCTACACTCACATGACTCCTCTCACTGCAACAAATATCCAACGTACCCTTTTAATCAAGTCGGTGTACTCTGCTCACTATTTTGCTGCTGCCACACTGCTCACCTGAAAGTGTTGTTTCCTTTCGGGGAGTGACGAGATCAGAGCTTAGACGCCAAATATTAATGTTGTAAACATTGTACATGCATATACAGTCTATTCCACATGAGTTGGCTGACTGAATTATTGTGAATGACATTGATATTTTATAAAGTGTGTCGCAGATTTCCTGCATGAAACACAGTAAAATATTGACTTGTCAGGTAGAACGCATCTGGCATCCAACACCTCATCTGCATGCTGATACTGTGACTGTTTTGGGGGGTGATTATCTTGTACACTTAATAAACTACTGCAGCAGAGTTGTGCAAACCATCATCTCCAGTGGGCTGATCGGATCCTTATTAATCGTCCAACATCAAAATTTGTTTTGATCATTGTTTTTTTTTTTAAAACACGACAATCAAGGCTCATTACCTGCAGCAGCTGACTGACTGTGACCAGGTCTCAGTGACTTATGAGGCCACTGGACTACCTCTAACTTCTCACAGACTTTCTCCTAATTCAACCATTTAGGAGCTACTTTTAGCGTTGGGATGTCTTGTGAATACAACCTGGTGCAATCAGCCAAAATAAGTAAAAATACCTGTGGGGGTGTACCATTGGTGTGTCAGTGCGATAAGTAAGCTGTAACACATGTCCTAAATGTAACCTTAATATATTTCGCTTGTAATCTCGTCATGGTAGAACAGCCATGCTGTCACCCGTCCATGTTGTAGCACATGACCTTGACCGTGCATGATGAACAGTGTCCTACTATTCAGCTCATATTTTCTATGTCTCAGTACTTGTCCTGAGAGCAGATCTGTAACCATAACAACAGCAGAAAAATAGTCTAGGACAAGAACAACTAGCTACGAGAAGATTGTAGCCTGTGCATGTGTGAGTGTGTGTGGACAAACCCACACACATTCTCTGACACACTCACTTGCTTATTAAAGCAAAGCCTTACCTCCCAGCATTGATGAGCCCGATGTCTTGTCCAGAGCAGATCTCCTCCAAAATAAAAGCTTCATCACAGGTGGACATGTTAATGTGGGTCAAGTTGGGTTTGCATACATCCAACCAGTAGGGGGTGTGTTGACCAGTGGACAGCTGGAGAATGTCAGTTATGAGTGCTGTCACACACAGGCCAAAGATATGGACACCTGTGAAAAACAATACATTTTACAACAGCAAACACTGGATTAGTACCACATGTGACCAGGTGAAACTTTGCATTTTTTGAAATGTGTATTTTATTGTGTTTTTATTATGTATCCACCAGTATTCTCACAGTACATGTTTTTATTGTCATTTGTTTATTTCTGTTTCAGTCAAAACATGCATGTAATCACTTGTGGGTATAATGCATGTGTCCTCCCACCTATGAAGCGCACAGCCCTGCGAATGTAGGAGTTGAAATTACAGCCTGCAGCATTGATGTTGGCCTCAGTCTGTGTGGCTGATGACCTCCTGGATAGATAACAGTACAGAATGGCCTCTCCTATCAGAATCTACACACAGACACAGACAAAGAAAAGATTGTTGGCAATGCAGATTTTATATCACCAGATAAATTTGTCTCACTGATCAGCTGAATATATTAAATATTACTGGACTCTTTATTGTTGCTAACATGCTACTTTTATGATTGATCACTGATTTTGTGTTTATTAACACAATAAAATGTTAAATGTAAAAATGTGACAGAAAAATCCAGAACTTTCAATCACAGATGAAGAAGACTGCAAGATGCAGTTGAAAGCTCTGGAAAGAGCTAGCAGAATGATTTTTTTTTGTCAACCTACTGTTTTGAAGATCAAGAGTGAACTTCATTTAATCTTAAAAACGTGAAAAGTTGCAGTAAAATGAAGTTAAAACACAAGCAAAAAAGTTCAACCAGATGTGCTGGCAGAGCCAAAAAAAGAGCAAAGAGTTTGTTGTATTAGCACTGTAGCCTGATACAGTATTGTGCGGTGCTGATACAGTACAATAACTGCCTGATACAGTAATGCCAGCTGTGCACAGATACAGTATAAAGTAATGCTGCTATAGATGCTAGATCTAAAAAATCCAGTATTGGTTGGGCTCTACTTGCAGCTAGCAATTAACACATTTTTCATAAAGCCCTGGAGCAAAAGTTTACAAGATGAGTAGAAACTAAATACCAGAATCGACGACCTCGGTGAAGTCACAGAAATTCTTAACTGGGAATTTGAAGAATTTCATGGCTGTGTTTTTCAGTTACCTACCACAATAGCACCTTTAAATTGAATTGAAAAGTCATTACTGAGAGCTGACAGCAGCATTTTCACTCAACAACTGGCAATTATTTTAAAAGAATTATAGGCAACATGGTTGTAATGGCTGGCTTATTCCCATCAAATGTTAGTGTTGCATGGAAACAGCTTAGTGCTCTCACTTGTAGTTGTTGCAGTGAGGTCAGACTCCCACAGCATTATGGGCACATTTTTAAATTGGCAACGTATAGGAGACCACTTCTGGCTGAGAAGACGGCTTTCCCATTGAAACATTATTTACTACATGTATTTGTCTACATTTTAATGTAAAAAATCAACTAACGGCACTTACTATTCCTATTAGTCAGTTAGAGGAGGACAATTCAGTTACCTGGTTTATATATGGTTTATTCATGGTAACAGAGTAACACGAGTTCATAGAAACAGCTTTAATAAGACCTTTGATTTAGTGTGGACAATAGCTGGGTCACTCCCTACATGTAGAATCTCAGTCCCTGAAACCAATCAGTGTTAGCCACATGTAGATACTGCTGTGAGGTCCAGTGAGGTGGAGGTTTACTTACAGTGGCGGTGGGAGCGGCAAATGCCAAGCTGAAGAGCAGAGGCAGTGGGCAGACTTCCTGTCTGGGCAGGATGTAGGGCAGAGACAGACTGCGGTCATTGCAACTGTACCCAGAATGCACCGGCTGGAAAATATCTGTCAGCTCCAGGAAATAAAGACTGACAACAGAGGAGGCCAGGATAGGGAGCTGCAGTAAAGAAACAACAATATGAAATAATTAAGAAATGTTCAATCAAACGTAAATACTAGGGCTGGGTATTTTTTCAAAATTTGGCGATACTTATGCTGATGTGACACCTAAAATTTTAAATACCGATACCAAAGCATAACTTTTTTTGATACCTTGCTACTAGGAATTTAAACATATTTTTTCTTCATTTAACAAAAGAAGCTAAACTTTTCAAAAATGTAAATGATATCTAAAAACAAGAATCTGAACAAGAACTTAAATAAAATAGTAAAATAAAATTACTTTATTTGGCTATTTAAAATGAAATATTCCTATTTAATTCAGAAAGTGTCTAATCAAAGAACAAGTAAAAAGAGTACAAATTTGATGTGACATTCAATGCCCGTTTTTGGAGCTTGAATACTGGTGCTACGGACACGTTTTGGACGACACTGAAAGAGTATTGAGGTTTCACACCCAGCCCAAAGGGCCGTCTAGACACTGGCACCGGCAAAGGCCAGAAACACCTTTGGAATGGAAAGTTGTGCAGTAAAAACAGTAAATACAGAAAAAGTCAGATGACTCAGGTAACAAAGTATTAGTTAAACAAGAAACATGTTCAGCTTCCACTAAGGCAGGGGAAGGTTTGGGCTGTGCTGAACAAATAGGAAGGCTATTTTGACTGTTTTTATGCCAAAATAAGAAGAGTATTCTGTGGTTCCCTAAGAATTTCACATCTTCAACTGTTTTTTACACCACATACAAAAACATCAACAGAGCACCTGTGATATAACATAGTAGTTTTTAAGGGACGTTTTGAGGACTTGATTTGGGGTTTATACCTGCAAATTCCTTTGTTAGTTGGGTGTAGATGGAAAATTCTTATTTGTTCAACAGGATGGTGCCTCAGTGGAGCTGAGGAGGGATGAGCAAGTGTCAACCACTATGACTAATTGTGATAGGCTTGGACACCTGTCAATCAAGGCAAATGTGTCTAAAACGTGCATTTTTGAAGCTTAATATGCCTTGAATGGAACATCAATGTTCAAGACAACAACAACCTTGTGTCTACACAGGATGCGTTCACGTACAGTGTTAGTTTATTATTAGTTTTACAGGTATTTGTTCATAAACCAAAGTTTTGGACAAATTTAAATTTTGACCTCATGGTGGCAATAGATGAAAAGTCAGGGTACCACCAAAGTGATTACAATTCATCCTGAGGGGAACATGAATGTCTGAACCACATTTTGTGCCAATCCATCACATAGTTGTATATATTGAGATATTTCAGGACCAAAGTGGTGGACTGACTGACAGAATGACATTGCTAGAGCCACCGTCGCCACCAGCCTTATAATACCACCAACATGCTCATTAGAAGAAGTGACATAAGCTATTGACACTCTAACTTCTATTGGAACAAATAAAATGGACCTCAGTTAACCCCAGTTATGGCTGTACACACAAATACACAGACACAAGCACATGCAGTAATAGATGAGGGTAAATGGTGTGTTGCTCTCAGAGATCATTTTTACCAAAGCCTTGTAGTGTGTGACTGGTCAGCAATCTGACAGACTGTCAAAAGAAATGACACACCTCTCTCTGCTTCTGTTAGCCTTATACTTCTCAGGTAAGCAGCACGTACACACACAGACAGTGCAGATAGAGGATTATGAAACCAAATTGAATGGAAAAACAAGGCTGAAAGTCAAAACTCTGCACAAGGCCAAATATTCACAGAGCAAATATTCACACTGAAAACCACTGGGCAGAAAGAATTTTACTTACTGCACTTGAATCTGTATTGCAGTACATATTCAGCCAGTGCATATTTTTGAAAACGAGGCTCCTAGAAAATGTGTTTTATAATCAATAGTACTGGTAGACAGGGATTCAGCTATTCTACTCACTCTCTGATCTGAGATTTTTTGTAATCATATCAGCTTCTCCTCAGTGTCAGATCCATGGGTTGGAGTGTCTTTTTTTTGTACCACTGGAGGCACAAAAGTCAGAAAATTCAAATCCTACACATAGGAGCTTGAAAGTTACAATACATGGGATTTTGATTATATTAAACTCTATTTTGGTACTTTTGATGGATAGTGTTATGCCGCTTGAAAATGTGTTTTACCTTGTCTCAGGAGTTCAGTGTGGTTTGTTTATCTTTGTAACTATAGTAACGTAGTACTAGTGCATGTTGGGAATCAGGAAGTAAAATTGCCATGCGGTGATCAGTTATGGTCATGTGTGAGCTCTACCACTCATCAGCTTCTAAGTTGATCGTCTTTCTTTCTCTCTTTTTGCTAAGGCAACGTCTGTAAGTATTTCTCATAATGTAACATTAAGTCATCGCTTATTGAGATGGTGAAGACGCTAATTAGTTTATGCTAGGCTGAGTTAGCTTTGTGTTTTACTTCTGTTGGTTGTTTTTACTAGCTTGTTTGTGTTTTTCATATAAGCTTCAGAGCTAAGGTAGCTGAGCCGTATTATCTATTCAGATACTGTGTGTTTGGTTTGATTAATAATAAGACATCTCCTCATACTGTATTACAGTTTCACAAAATTCCCAGTAAACTTCATGAAAGTGAATCAGCTGTGTCCTGGAGTTTCTTGGGAGTGTTTAAGCTGAATGGAACATAGCCATGACAGACAGCATTACTGTTGGTAATTTCAACCAGTTGTTAACTGATTCCTCTCCTACGGCCATGTCAGAGCTGGGTCCCCCTCCAGTCAAAAATGTTTGCTTTTTGTTCCTTCACTGTGCAGAATGATGTATGTGCAGAGTTTGACAATAGAAGGCTGTTTTCACATTCATTTGCTGAAGAGGGGAAGTTTCTCAGTGTTTGCCTCAAATCTCAGCTCAACACGTGGACATACCAGCAGGATATCACAACTACTACACTGAGAATGGACTTTTCAGTCCCGCAGTTAAACTTTTGAATTGAAAAATGTGTATAAGTAGAAGAATTGTAAGACTTTTTAACAAGGTAATTTAATTTTCTAATGTCTTAACATATGTCTGGAAGAGATCTTTACTGCAAACTGAACATTTCCTACTGCTGCTGTTTCAAATTAAAAGCATTCCACGTGGCAATCAACGGTGCAGCTTTTATTGTGAAGTAGCGACCAGAAACAGGAAAGTATTTGTCACCAACGTTAGCACTAATGAGTCCACAATACAAAGGCTGCGGTCAAATAGTCAAATAAATTACGTCCTTTCTTTTTCCCTAAACTCTTTTCCTTGACCTCAATGGAAAACGTCATGAGGTCTAAGAGAATCCCACTGCACTTACACTAGGCTACGTAATTATGAGACGGCGAATGTTATTGACATGGGTCTACCAAAAAGGATGGTCCAGTGTACCCTATGCTAAAGGAGATAAGAAAGGAAGCATTGAAGCTCCTTTCCTTAACATTTAGAAAACTCGACCAGCTCTTATCATGGATGCCAGATACTAGGTACTAGATATTAGATACTTCTGGGTCATTTCATTCAGTTAGGAACCTTCCTAAGCAGAAAAAGACTATTCCACCACAGCCTATATGTGGTCAACGCGTCGCTACGGTAAACAACACTGTTTACTGCAACATGCCGTTCATTCAGCTCTTTTTGTCTGGTTTGAAGATTACATTTGCATGTTCATGTTTCCCCACAAACACACTATTACAGTATTGCACAAACACACTATTGCCATTTCACAGTGTTGTACCTTTATTCTGAAGTTCTTTGTCCCTAGTCGAGTTAATTACTACTTCATCTCAACAACCTTGTGTGACAACCTTGAGGCAATAATGCAAAGTTGTTAATTTGCTGCTTTAAATGCAGCAAAGTAATGTCACATCTACCCTTGAAAAGTATGTTATCTGAACTTTCATACAGCTGGTAGTAGAGCTGAAAAGATTAGATAGGTGCTGCACACTTAAACATGTTTTTTGAGCTGTAAACTAAATTATATGACTGTACTGTGATGAAACACATCAGTGCTGGTGTTAATGTTGACATTTCTTACCTTGGGATTTATCTATGTCATGAAATGTATATAAAAACAGACTAATTAATGTCAGTCAGTCTCCCCCATGGATGTATAAAGAGAAGTGGATACAGCGTCGGAGGCAGGGCCCCGTTCATTCCTATGAAAGCTGCTCAGTGGCGCATGAAGCCAAAAATGTTCGACTTCCCGGGTATAAAATTACCCGGATCTTCCACATAACTTCTGCATTCTTGGCCCATAGAGCAAGCGCACTCGCGCTTCCTTTAGCCCCGCCTCCCAGCCGCGCCGTCTCAGGCTCACTCACATGAATAGCAGTGACTCCCTAACCCTAACTCTGGATTCGGCTATTTATGCATTTTACAACTTTTAGGACATAATGATTTAAATAAGGGCTGTTTAAGTGTTCATACTGGCTAGTTGTTGTACCTCAAAAAAAAATTATCCACTGATTTACAGGCGTCTCTTTCCCAATGTAATGGGAAAAAGTGTCTTGGGGCCAGTGTGCATCACGTGACGGACCCGGAAGTTGTAATTACACGGTTTGGCCACTATGTCCAATTGGCTTCAAAGCCTGGCGCTCTTCCTGGGGGCTTGGTCTCCCCCAAGTCCGTTGACCATAGACTGTATATAAAGATGGACGACATGACAGCTCCCCAAAAGTGAAGCCAAAACATCTGGATCGCACCCTGGTGGCTGGCTGCAGTACAGGTCATAAACCCCGCCTTCTCCATGTTAGCGGATGGGACGTGGGCCAAACTAAAAAATCAAAGTATATGTAAATTAAAATTTAGCAAAGATGGTTTCTGTCATTTTAAGTAGTTCTTATCATGCTGATGTTTGTTCAAATGTGGTCATTTTTCTGATAAGTTTGGTTTTAATTAGTTATTTGATGCTATAAAAAGGGGGTGCGACATCATGATTAACAACCGTGAGTGTGTTTACGATTGGTTTGGGCAGGTGTATGGGCGGGACCACAATACCGCGGCTCCATCGCGGATCACTACTGCGCAGACTCTGGCTCCAAATGACGCCACCAGCGCAAGATGGACTGTTGGTCAGACAAAGCAACTCTGTCTCCACAGCCTGCAAGTCAGGATCACCCACCGGGGTTGCTCTAAGTTTCTCGTGATCCCTAGAATTTCACATTTACCAATTCTTACCTCTTGACAGCATGACAACACCAAATAATTAAAGGTCAGTATGCCTGATAGTATAACAAACTCACAAAGTTAAGATGTATATTTGGTTTGGCAAAGACTAAGAATCTACAACCATGCTGGCAGCTCTGTGAGGCTGTGCTTATATCAATCTTCTTCAGTTAAATGCTAATGTCAGCATGGCAAAATGACAATGCTAACATGCTAACATTTGCTAATTAGCACTAAACACAAAGTGCAGCTGAAGCTGATGATAATGTAATGTTTTGCAGGTATTTCGTCATAAATCAAAGAATTGGACAAATATAAATTCTGACCTGATGATGTCAGTAAATGAAAAATTAGGGGATCGCCAAAGTTATTACAAAGTATCCTGTGGGGAACATGAATGTTGGTACCAAATGTCATGGCAATCCATCCAATAGTTGTCGAGACATTTCACTCAAAACCACAAATGTCTACAAATGGAAAAGTCAGGAGATCACCAAAGTTGTTAGGATTCATCCTCTGGGGACAATAAATGTCTGTACAAAATGTCATGGCAATCCATTCAATTGTTGAGATATTTCAGTCTGGAACAAAGCGATGGACCCAGTGACCGACCGACACGTTGCCATCCATAGAGCCATGTGCATGGCTTAGACAGGATTCACAAATGTTTCTACTGTGTAAGCTACAGCATTAAATTTAAAATATTCTCTATAAAAATCACAAGGATGCACAAATGCTCCTGCATGTCTGCCACCATCTTTAACCCACACCACATGTATAACATCATGACTGTCAACGTGATCTTCAGTAGTTCAGTAGATCTTCAGGTAGTGCAACACAACTTTTCACCTTTCTCACTCTCACATCTGCAAAACTGTGCTAAATCCTAGCATTTAATCTAGGGTTAGATTAAAGCTGGGGTAGGCAAAATCTGTGCAACCTAAGCAAAACCTTCCGCCTCTCTCTCTGCTGCCTCGTATCACTCCGCTAAGCCCCTCCCACCAAACCCACAACTTGAGATAATGAGCCCGAAGCTCTGTGTGGAGGGATGTGTTGCCGCAGGCAAAGGAGGTGTTGGAAATTTATCACGTTGCAGGATTTTTGGCAGGATTTTCCGCCATTAAATCAGGCTTTCACCATCTGAAGGAACATGTACGCGCGTCTGCATTTGTAGAACAGCCAATACAAACGCACCGTCTCTCTGAAATAACCTTTGATTGGCTAAAGTCTCCTGTCACGAGCTAGATCTTCTGAAGCCTGAAAACAGACCACTTGAATTACAATATACTGCATGGTTATTATGGATTTGTTGGCAAATGACTCCATAACAATACTGCCTACCCAACCTTTAACATGCTACACTGGTACTAATTTTTACACTGGAACTCTCATTCTAATAAATTATTTTGATGATTCCCTGCATGCAGGAATCATTTCTGTATTTTTTCCCAGTGAGAAATGAAACAAATTATTCAAGTGTAGGAGGGTTTACAAAGCAATTTCATGGGTATAAGTCAATAGTACCTGCAGTAAAGCCTGCTGCCTGAATTTCAATACTCTGCCTTTGAAAACTCTGGGGGAACACTTCATACTTGTCATTTCTTCATGGAAATAGCATATTCCAATAATAATAATAATAATGATCTGTATCTACATAGCATATCACATTATTAGGATGTAAAACCTGAAGATGCCAATGACCCATGCTGGTCGTACTGGTCAATGGCCAGCAACTACAAACTTAAAAGTAATTAGCTGTGCAGGGCTGTCCATGTATTAGCTACATTCTGTATATGTATGAACCTTTATCACAGCTGAATGTTATTTCATTTTAGATCGTTAAAGTTTTCAGGTCACCACAGTCTTGACAAGATCCAGCAGCCTCCAGACAGATCAAATTGCATACAGTATACAGTTTGTATACAGCATAGAGCTCCTGAGCATGGTAAGTATTATTAACCTATGTAAATATTAAAGTTATGTGTTGGGTAAAATAGAACAATTCAAACTATGTGGAGGTCACTATTAAAGCTGCATTCATTATTTATCTGGACACTTGGGGGCAACAGAACAAGCTGAAAACACAACACTGGCATATTATCGCCTTATGAAGTTGAAACAGTGGGTGTATCAGAGCTGCCTGCTGCTGCTGGAAATTAGGTTGGAAAAAGCTGAGTTTGCGGTAGGAATGCCACAGTGAGGACATTTTCCCACTGGTTAATAAACTTGTGACACCAGTGTTACCAATTACACTGGACATTTTACAAGAAAAGATATTCATCGATGATGCTCAATATCTGTAGAGCGCTTACTTTGATCTTTAATGTTAGATCGTTAGATCTTCCCCTTACTTTGAAAAAAACAAATGCTTGGAGGGTTGGTCACCTTCATCAGACAAGGTTTACAGATTGCCTCATTAACGTTATCAGGTTCCCTATTAGCATCAGGTTTAAATCCGAAATATTGCCAAATAGCCACTTTTGCTTTTCACTTTGACACCAAATCCTCCGCCATTGTCTTTTGTCGGTCCTTACTCTCATCACGTGATTAGTGAAATCTGACTCCTGATACTCTGTGCTGCTGCTGTATGGAACAGACACTTTCTGTTTATAATTGTGGCATCCGACTAAGTATTGATGACAAGCTTAGTATTTTACAAATTTGAGTTATTTTTATTTGATGAATGTGGGCCCTGATAGGTGAAAATGAACTAAATGGGTTTTATTTCTACAAAAAAATGCAAAACAACAGTGGGGGCAGTGGGCATGTAATGTAATCAGTGTAATCAGTGAATGCCCGGACGAAGACCGTGTAACGCTGGTAACATAGACTACCGCAGCAAGCCAAGTTTGCGGGCCATAAACCAAAACAATGAACTAGGACAGGCAACTGCAGAGTTGGGTAGCATATAGTCATTTGATCAAATGTTAATATAAAAACATTGATTAGTTCAGCTTTAAGTTACATTAACAGCTATAAGAACATACTTTCTGTTGAACTCCACAGTGGATTTAGGTTTCTTGAAGTGAAATAGTCCTTAGCCCTTGGGACAGGTCCTAACATGAAGAACTGTTGTGAGTAGAGACGAGGATTTCTGTAGAGGTTAGCAGTTTCTTTAAGACAATATTCACAATTCTCAGCCAATAAATCAAATCCTGTCCCCTGCCTATATCTTGGTTAAGGTTATGATAAAAAGATCCCCATTTGGTTTGGAATGTGGACAGAAAACCTCAGTATTATGTTTCAACTTTTTAGAAAGAGCAAAGAAAGAAACCCTTTCTGAAAAAATATATTGAAAACTGAAAGCTGGTGGAAAGCTACCCTGGAAGTGGGGCAGCACTGACTTTGTATTTCACAGCTTCATTCCATTTCATGCCAAACAGATGTGTGCACCAACAAGCCAACAGATAAGCATTCATTAATACAGCAGACGTCCCTGGTGTTATCAAGGTCATTGATGGGACTCAGCCCTTTCAGTCTCGTTGAATGACCATGTTTATACAGGCTGGCCAATAGGTGAGACATTTTATACACACATCATTTTCTTTGCCTCTTAGTATCAAAGGAATAGCAAAGTAATAGTATTGCATCCATACAAATAAATCCATTAAGCATCAGCTTATAAACAGTAAAAAGATTTAAAAAAAATAGCAGAAATTGTAAGATAGAAGCCAGAAAGTTTTCAAACATTTTGTTCTTTTGCTCTATATACTGATTGAAAAGGGATTTTGTTTTTGAGGTAAGAAAGCAGAGGTGTTCAATACATCAACAATTGGATCTTAAACAGTGACTACATTTACATGCACACTAATTTTCCACTATTATTCCGACAATATTCTGAATTTGATACGGGTCATGTAAACAGCATATTCCATTTGGATATTCCAAATTAGGCTTCTTGCCTGTTTACGTCAGCTCTGTGCTGTAAACAAACCAACCAGCCAACAGTTGCAGGGCTGGGGTGGAGATGCATGCACAAAAGAAAAGCCCACATTTCTGGTGGAAAGGAAAAACACACCTACTTTTAAACATGATGAAAGTTTTGGACATTAACAGGTTTATGGACATGCGCAAATATCGCAACGCCGACCTTTTCAAGAAGCCATGTATTAGCCATGTAAACAGCTTAGCAGGAATCTTGTCTTTTTCGGAGTAAGGGCAAAAAACTGAATATTATGTGCATAAACGTAATCAATGAATCCTCAAGCTGAGCAAAGAAAACTGAATCATCAGTGTCATTGACCAAATCAGTCCTCACAGGTGACTGAAAGTGTCATTGCCAGCTTAGCAGTGGTATACACAGTACGTTACAACCTATTTAAAATTAGAGTCCGGTATATTGGCCAATTATCACAGATAGATCTGTATCAGCGTACGTGTCAGCCGATAAGTATCAAGAAACTGCAATACAGAAATACCAAAGATATGTTTGAGGTAATTCAGAAACAGTGTCTCCATGACATCGTTTGTTCACAAGGGAGCACTGACAAGTTTATTTTTCAACTGTAAAATTGCGGGTTCTCTCCGTGTACTCTGGCTTCTTCCCACAATCCAAAGACATGCAGGTTAGGTTAATTGACGACTCTGTCGTAGGTGTGACTGTGAGCGGGATTGTTTGTATCTATGTGTCAGCCCTGTGATTGACTGGCGACCTGTCCAGGGTGTACCCCGCCTCTTGCCCAGTAGCAGCTGGGATTGGCTCCAGCCCCCTCGCGACCCTCTGAGAATAAGCGGATAATGATAATGGATGGATGTAAAATTTCCCACTCAGCATCTAGTATTTAAGTGTTATTTATCAAAACCCAGAAGGTTAACATCTTGAAAAACCACTATTGTATGTGAAACCCTATCTTACTTTCTCCCCACTGTTCACCTAACCACTTGTTGCGTAAAGTGGGCATGATTGTTATTTGGTCTTTTTTCAGAAAGTTGCAAAACTTGTTTGACACAGCCCCCCTGCTGTCTGAAAGGAGTTTGCGACGCTGCTAGATGATCTGACAAGGACTGTCTTGGACACATACTGAGGACCTCTATGATTTGCATTTTGGAAATAATAAAAAGGAAAATAAAAATGTCCTCCACGGCAAAATACATTGAAAACTGAAAGCTAGTGGGAAGCTAACTCGGGAGTGTTGCAGCACTTAGCTCTTTCACAATTAACGTCATGGTCAACAGATGTGTTAGAATCCAAGACTGAAGACCCCCAGGAGAAAGGCAATAATGTCACAGCATTAAGAACAGTGATGCAGTTGCTGATGGGCTTACTGATGTACGTTTCAATGGTGTTGCAATTGCTTAGCTTAAAAAAACCCAAAAACGACAATTAGAAACTCCCGGGGTGTAAATCCTCCTGGTGCACTATATCATGCATATCTGATGAAGGGAATACATCCTAATTTTACATATCAACCAAAGCCTTAGTGGCCACTGAGGAAACCAGGCTGCAGTAGGGATGTTTTTCTCCTCTTAACGTCTCTAGCCCTGAACACACAGATATAAAAATACACCCCATTCAGAGGGCCATGTTGCCTAGCAGCCAGTTAGTGGGTAGGATGGTGTGACAGTGTGTGAGAAAGAAAATGTAGGAGACACAGAGCAGCTCTGTCAGGGAGAGAAAGAAGAAACGAGCAACAATTATGATGGATTCAGAATGTTTTATAACCCAAAGCAAGGAAGATTCAGCCCTATCACCCAACACTAATAAATACTGATGTGCAATTTTGTGTTCTCGCCAGACTTCACAATATTGTTGATTCTGGAAAAAAGAGGACAAGCTGAAACTGTCCTTAAACATGTGCTCTCTTTACAGTTAACACCGCAAAATTTCAAGAAAAGCATAAAATCAGCAAAAACGCATGCCAACAGGCTTTTCCCTCATTAGTCAGTCATCCATAATTCAGTGTGCCAAACATATAATATACAGCACTACCTATAGCTTGGTGGGATCATGGTTGTATCATATTGTGTTTCTATTTGAAGATCGGTTTGGAAACCTCCATGCATTGAGAAGGCAGGGAAACACTCCATCACCCACCAACACATCAGACTAACATGACAACATGTCTCATGCAGCTGAGAAATATCAACTAAATATGAACTGTCTTGCACACTGGATACACGAGTGGTGTGGAGCAGGAGCACTGTGGAAAGACTGTCGGTGTTCTCTCTACGCTCCATCCCACTGCGCAAGGTGCATTCAGTGTTAGCTTGCTTTGACCTTTGGTTTTGGTTTTGCGGTCTGTGTCTTATGGTCACAAACCAATGGACGAGTTCCCGACTGATAGTGTGGACACTGGCTACTGCCACCAGCAGTTGATTTCAGTTGGGTGTTTCGTTGCTAGTACAGTAGCAACCACTACTGGCACAGTTATATAGCATTTGCTGCTTTAACAGATATTGTTAGCGTACATCCAGCCTTTTGTCAGATCCGTGTCCAAAATATTGACAGGCATCTACACTCCAAATTACCTTGTTGGAGCATTACCTGTAGGTGTAATTTGGTAGACTTTAGTTTTTCTATGATCAGCTTGCTGCTAACCAAGCTAGCCACTGTACTAGTTCTTTGGAGCTAATGTGCTGCTAATGCAACATTCTAAGTAACTGCTGAATTACTGTTGGGATACCTGATATGTATTTTACTCTTTTTACCTATACTCTTGTGGACACTGTGAATGTTTACTAGATTACTTACTGTGCTGTACTTCCTATGGGGACATAATGTTGCTCTTTCACTGGTGATACTTTGTTCCTGGCATGAAGCACAATCTAACTAATTTGAGAGCTTGTCTGTACTTTTGTGATTACATTTTCCAGTTTCCAGTTTTCTTTGTTACAGCACTAACTCATTTTTACAATACCTTCGGTCTAAAGGCCTTTACATACTGGAGGCATTTTTTTCGTGCGATTAATTCGCTGTTGTTTTTTCTTAACTGTTGTTTTTGTCATGAGTACTTTCACACAGAACACGAATACTACGCGGCAAAAGAGCGGCATAATTTTTTTCAGAACAAGGTAGATTTTTCTGAACTTTCACACGGCGAATAAAGACATCAACCAAGCATGTTGTGCGGAATGGACGTCACATCACAACTCCAGACCTGTTGATTGTTTGTGTTTCTCATCACCCTGTATTATATATGACAAAGGACACAAAAATTATAAAGACAATGAACTCAAGGACAACGTGTGGAGCAGCACTGCCGGATGCAGGATAGTTAGTAGATTATGTAGTTTACTTTTGGATGTAGTAGAGTAATTATTCACAGGCGAGTATTTCGAATTTTCATGTCGTTTATCCGTTACATCCCTGGTGTGTAAAGGCCTTAACTCATGTTTATTAAGTCTTTTCTGATTTGTTACCACTGTCATTACATTGGTTGTCCAATACTGTTGTCACAGTTTCACTATAGAGTGAGAGCTGCAGGAATGAATCCTAATACCCGGAAACGAGTTAGTATTTTTGCACTTTCGGTTTTCTCGTCTCGAAGTCAGTGGGTTTCTTGAATGGGTTTTTGGTTAGATGCCTGAAATAAGGTTTGAGGTTAACACAAGATGAAAAGATTTTCACGTTTTGTTCTACGACATAAAATACGTCAGTAAATACTCCACTCGTGAATTCTGAAGTTTTACGTGTCTTAAAAAAGGCGGTTGCTAACAAGTGGCTAAATGAGACTACAGAGGTTGTCGGGGACATTAAACGTCATCACGCCGAACACAGAAACTCATCTACTCACTCGTCCACCTTCACAGCCTTGTTGTGTTTATACTTGCGTGCTTGCAAACTGTTCTAACTCACACTTTCAGAAAGGCTTTTGTAGAAGAGGTAACGGCACAAAAAGTTGAAAGCTTAGTGGTGGTGACGTTGAAGTCATGCAAACTTTTTACTTACTGGCGTTTACATTTACGCTTCAAAAATCATAAAAGTGGTGTTCATTTGTGAAGATTATCTTGCTGAACAAAACGTGTAAACTTCGGTTTGCCCCAGAGCTTATTTTCTGCAATAATCCTAAATCCAATGGAAAAATCTCATTGGCTTTTTGTCGAGGGAACAAGGGCGATGCTAACTTCCGGGTTGGCCTACAAAATTACGTCATCCCTGCAGCACTCTATTACTTCAAGTAAAAACTTCAAAAGCAATCTGCTGTCTTCACCCTTAATTGGATCTGTGTTTAGCTCAATGCATAGCTGTGCACCTACTACACGCATAGTGAGGGCAGGACAACCATACTCTACAGGTTGCTGTTATATCTACCCACTCAAATCTCATCATGTGGCTAAACAGAGAGGGTGTAGCTTAAAATAGAGGAAATGGTTAGCAACAAGACACAATTAATATAGCAAGTTTGATATCATAAACATTGGTACTGATCCAGAGGTGGACACATAATACAGGAAACTCAGATACCAGAAAAATATGCTCTTGTTTTTCTTGTGGTTTCTGTGGTTGCCATGGTCACCTGGCAAGCTACAGTCGCAAACCACGTCATCAAAGGGGCATATCACCGATTTTACGTGTCATGGCAATTTTCTGATCACTGTAACTGCTCAGCCTGTATAATGTCATCAGGGTTATTGAGGCTTGGGCTTAGAGAGCAATTTATAACACTAAGTGTGCACTACAAACCAAGGGCGTTAAGGTAGATTGGATGATATGATAGAAATTTGTCAACCCTCAGAGATTTTTCCATACCTTTTACAACAAAATTGCTTTCCCTTTAATATCTCTGGTTAAGCCATTGTGGGAAATGTTGCAAATCAATGAGTAGAACTGCTTTATGGCAATATTAAATGTACTGGATTGTTGTATCTAGGTTTGGCAGGTATTTAATTCATTGGATTAGGCAAAAGCAGGCATTCCCATCTGGTTATTTTTCTATAAATGTTTTTTCAATTGAGTTTTCACAAAATGTACTATATCCAAATGGATATCATGATATAACGTTACACAGACCAGGATAGAAGATGTTCTACATATGTTCCATCCCTACATGGAGGGTCTAATAAAAGGGGTATTGAGTTGCATTATGGAAAGAGTTTTTTTGTTTAAGGAACAAAAGTCAGGTTATCTCAGCTTCTGCTGCTTCGCCATCACCGAACTTTATGGAAATGCAATACTAAATAGCTTGAGTATTCTTTTTACTTGACTATCACTAGCTGCGGTTAGTTGGACAATATTTCTTCAACCTGACTGAAATCATTCTGATTAGAAATTCCAACTTAACTGTTTACATGGACGCTAAATAAAGGGATCCGATAAGATGTGCGTTGACATGCCGCAAAGCATTTAATCAGAATATAACTCTTTTGACATGCGCAAAGTGGTTCCACCCGCTGTGAAGAGTCTAATCTGCCGGAAATATAACAGAAGAAGAAGTTTTTTTTTGGCTTTGTTCATCTTTTCAAACACTTGTTTGAACAACTCGTTGTTTCCAACCTTTCGACCATCCTTAAATCTTTTAAGGTCTCCAACAAAAAAGTTGTATCAGCCACAGAGCAGTTTAGTTTTGCTGCCACCATGTTTCTGTCCCTCCCAGAAACTCGTTCACATCACCTAATGTTCCCCCACGTGGGACAAACATGCGCAGAAATCCAACCAGAGAGAAACGATCGGATTAAGGTTTACAGGTTATAAGGCGCTAATATTTTTCTATTGAACAGATTATCAAAGGTTTACACCAGCCCTCTAAACCCGATTGAAAATTTGTTCCGATCAGGCTGAATTGGGCCAGTCTCTCCTGATTGAGGTGGTTACATGAGCCGTTTTTATTCTGATTGGGCTATTATTCCGATTATTAGTGGAATATTAGGGTCCATGTAAACGCAGCTACTCAGGTTATCAGGGAAAATATGCTCACTGTGAACCATATAAATACCTTCATTTATATATATTACATTAATCTAGGTTGCCTGGTAATTCAGTTATTTGTAAGTATGTAAAGATACCGTCTGTATTTGTCCCAGTATGACCTGCCAGTACATTTTTCAGTACACTCTGTTGGTTGCAGCAAGACTCTATTAACCCACTTCAACCCCAAATCCAACACCTGATGATGCAAGCAGGGGCTGAGCGGTAGCAAGCAACACTCAATACAGACCCAAGATCATTCATTCCATTTAAAATCTTTGAAACCAGGAATACGGAAGTCAGACTTCAGGAAAACGTGATTGGCTTGGTGCTGCTCAGCCCAGGGTTGCCTGCATCATCAGGTGGAGGATTTGAGTGGTGAACAGAGCATGGCTGCCACTGTTCTGTAGTACACTGTATAAGCATCCAGTCTATGACAAGTACACAAGAATTAGGCTGACACTTGTTGAAATGGTCCTTTAAGTAACACAGAATAATAGTAATAGTCCCAAGTCTTTTTTTTTTATCACACTGGCCTGGGTCCCTCATACACCAGGGCTGCCTGTCAGTGTCTATGCAGTGATACCAAATCATCTGTTACTGTGTTCATATTCTAATATGATACTATCATAGTACTGGAAATTTAGGTTATGTTCAAATGAAGGTGATCCTAATTGGCCACTACTACTACTATTACCACCATCACTACAGCTAATAGTAGTAATAATGATAATAATAATTTTAAATGTTGAAAGAAGCGCACATTGTTGAGCCTACAGGAAGGCTGTTGCACAGTCTGGGGGCGTATGAACTAAATGCAGCATCACTGTAGGCTTTAGTCCTGAGGCGAGAAACAATTACTGTGAGACAGTCAGTGGAACACAGTGATCTGTCAGAGACAGGCTAAACTGTGGCAATTCATTTCTTAATACTGATGATTAAATGGGTATTGTGTCTAAATTGTGTTAGTGGGGCATGAAATTGAAGTACATCCTCATGTCTGGAATCTGGACTGTTGTTGTCATTCATAGTCCTCTATAAACACTGTGGCTCCCTTCACTCTTTTCCTATCAAGGTGTTTGGACTGATCATACATGAATGATGAGACAATTGCATATATTGGACAAGCTGTATAAATCTTTGCATCCTGCCCCACAAAACTGTGAATACACAAGGAATCATAATATCCTGTGGAGACTGCAGTGTCACTGGCTGCAAAAAGAGCAGGGTAAACAGGGATGAGGTGAATACAGATTCTCAGTATCCCTGCTACAAAACTGCATGGGTTTCTTGATACTAGGATTACAGCCGGTTTAGCTCATTGTTATGTGGCATCTCAATATAGCATACAAGATCTTTTGGTATGTTCAAGTATCCAGAATGATATCTTAATGTTTTTAAATTGCATCATTAAGTTAACCTGATTATGGTTTTCAGTGTGGTTGCTTAGACTGCAGGACACAAGGACTTCACAACTACATGTTCCTGAGAAAGAGCTGCTAGATACCTGACCATTATCTGTCAGCACCCCCCCACCCCCCGTGTTGTCCTCACATCAAAACCAGATGCACCAACAACAGATACAGCCTGACTGACTGAGAGCATTGATTCACCAGCACTGATATAAGGACATTTTAGACTGTCAGTCAAGCCACCAGTTAAGTCAGTCAGTCAGTGACTAATAACCAGCTGACCAGTCAGTCAACCAATATATCAGTCACATCCAACAGATAGCAGCCTGCCAACCAGTCACTTCCATTTGCCATACATTTTCACCTCTACAAAATAATTCATGTAGTCGATAGATAGATAGATAAATATTTCACCTCTACAAAATAAAAGCACGGCAGCAGAGTGACGCTGTCCTTGGTCTCATTCCCGCCTTTCAGCCGCTCCTTCGCACGAGACATCACGAGCGGCCGGTGGTCTCTCCCGTTGCCCGGAGACAGGGAGCTGTACTTGATTCCCGTCGTAATTTTGGCGAAATTCCGACCGAGTCCGGCTCGACCAAGCCCTTAACGGTGGACCTCCATCGCACGACGAAGTGAGCTGGAAGTGTCGACGCCTGTTAATGGGATTTGTCCGTGGTCGCCCCTAAAATGCGGTTTTGGGCTTCACAAAATTGTGCCAGCGCAGGACTAGCACTGTCTGCCCGAAAACTGTTTGCCCAGTGTGCTGACATTAAACTTCGAGCGGAAATTCACCCTGAAAATGTGTATGGTGTTCAGAGGAGAGGATTACTCCAGTCACCCCCGGGCACCTCATTAATGCTCATCCACTCACTCTCTCCTCCAGCTATGCTCTGCTGCGGCAGGTGACAGCCGTTAAGTTAGCAAAAACAACCAATAATATTTCCTGTCACGATTTTCAAAATAAACCCATTTGACTATTTCTCAGCACTTTTGTTTCCTATTCAATCAGTTATTCCACTGGACAGTTTAAACAACATTTGTGCAAACCTTAGTAATGTTGTTACGATTATTTCCAGAAGAGTTTTGCTTTTAATTTGATGGTAGTATTACACTACAAAAATAACCACATCTGGTCTATTATGGCTAATTTTCGCTAACTTTACGCATATCAGCAGGTGCCAGGCAGTGGGGGAGAAAACTGAGAAGAAATAAACGTAATAACGTCTCACTCTTCACCTATTTAGCCAGCGATACTGTATTTTCAGTTTTATATGGCGACTTTTTAAGATCCAGAGACTTTGTTGAGAACCGTTTTAAATGAGAACAATTTTTGCTGAAGTAAATAGTTTTCATTGTAAATTGTTCACAGTGCAGTCCAGAGGAACTGGGACATTTTGGAAAGAAAGCAGAAAAGATAAGAAAAGAAATGAAAGAACCAAATTCCATTCACCTTCATTGTTTTGGAGATGACTAGGGCTGTGCATCAAACCTTAGTAGGCCTACTTTTTTGGTAGGGACTGAAATGTGTCTGTAGTTGGTCGGATTTGTTATCTTGTTCAATTATTCTTTAATGAGATACCCTATTTACTGAGTCAAATCCTAATTTAGCCAATATTAGACCATTTTATTTTGGCAAAGTCTTTGTACGGCTGCTTGTGTTGAGACAATATTTAGCTAACATTTGTGAACTCTGGCTTCTTTTGTTAAATTTGTTAAATTCAACCAAAAGTACTGAAATGAGTAAGTAACCTACTGAAACTCAGGTATTGGCATTGTATGAGCTCAACTATCGAAACATTTCTGATACGCAGCGTGGACATGAGTTGAGAGCAGTTTAGCCATGGAATTATGTTTTCTTCTCAGATAGTTTCATTTGGAGTATTTTCAGAGGGCTGCAGTGGTGACAGTATCTCATATTAGAATACAGTATTAGAAAAAGGTCCCTTTAATCATCCCTCACACCCATCCCTCCCAGCCCCAAGAACCACTGGTATAGCCTTTTTAGGAGTATTTAGTTTCAGAAAGGTCTGTGGATTATCCTGACTAACAGGACAATGTTTCTGGAATATACAGTCCTTTTGAGTTTTTCACATTTAATTTTTCAAACTCCATTTGCCTCTATTGTATAAAAAGAACCCAAAACTCTCTCACAGCTAGGTAGCCCCAGCAGTCTATTTTTTATTTGTCTTTGGGTGAACTGCTCCTTTAACAACCACCTTTTCAATCCAGCATTTAGGGTCTGGATTTCACCTACAGAGTGATTCATCTTCTTAATAAACAACCATCAGAGGAAAACCAAAACCGATCGATGGGCGTGACGTCAGACGTGTGCTAAAAACCTATTTTCCGCATGGTAGCGCGCATGAGTGAGTGTGAACGCCCCCTTCTAGCACACGAGAGCCGTACTCGCGATAATATGTGGGACACACAGCCCTCAGGACACACAAGCATAAAACACTGTGCCATGTTATGGCCTTAGGCCACTGCCTGCAATATGTTGTCAGCGACTGCTACCATACATGCATCAGCCCTATCAATTACCCTCACCTTTTCAGTGCCGTGAAGAAAGAGGGGAGAAGAAGAGAGCCAATCGGTTTCAGTATGAAAGAAGGGTGAATATAGCCAAAGTAGACTGACAGCTGAAGGTACTTTGATTAAATACTGTATTTAAGAAAAGGGATAAATAGTTAGACTATGTAATAAATCATTGTGTAATCTATAAAAAAAGCCTAGAGTTGATTCATTTGACAGCAGAGTAATTTTATCAGTGGAAGGCTACTAAATCCAAAATACATCCGAAAGCTAAAGAAATTAGAGCTTAGAAATTGGAAAATGAATATTTAAAATCATTTCCTCCTGTATTTGAATGCATGGTACACAGCACAAATATAAGTGTTGTAACTATATAACGTAACTAACTAAATAATGTAACTATAATGTGTCAAACTATGTCAAAATCATCAGTATTTGACCAGGTCAACACTTATCATCATCATCATCATGAATGCTTACAACTTATTTTGGTTTGGGTTTGATCCCTTTTTTTGGTTTGCAAGCTCATGTCACAGATATTTATGACAATAGAATATATTTTTTAAATGGATCACAGCATGTTTCTCAAAACAGAAAAACCTTTATACAATCCTATCTACACTGAATTACAGAGATATCCTGTTTGCTAATGCTGCTGCCACTGCCTTTTAACCACTGGACACCATTTGATTCATTACTCAAGACAGCTATAGCACTCACTGAGTTCAAAGTGAGCAACCATAACACCAGATAACAGGATAGGCTGTAGCCTTAAAGTGGCTGTAATTGATATTTTCTTTACAATAACAATGTATCAAATGAAAACATGTGAGAGACACATGAAAACAATGTGACACTAGCCATGTTTCCATTCGACTGTCAAGCAAACAACAAGTTCGCCATAACATAAAAGGTGATGATAATTCAATGCTGCGTTCACAGCTTGTTTCTGCTGCTCCCAAGTGGCCAAAAAAATCTGTTATTGCAGGTTTAAAAGTTCCTCATACCAGCTCTGAACTGGGGCAGACTGGTGGGACCATGTACCTCACTACTGGAATGAAATGCAAAACAAACTAAGACACTCATTCCTCTGAGGGACTATAAAGCTGTACTTACTGGTATTTTTAACATACTTGTAAATGTTGCAATTAGTGTCTGTGTGTGTGTGATGACTGCTTTGTGTAACTGAATTGTCCTTGTAGAAGAGACTCCCTGACTAAATAAAATCTAACTAACTCTATACAGCATATAGTAGCATAATAATTCAGGTAACAGTAGCATGTTATTTTAATTACCTATGATGCTTTTTAATATGTGATGGAATAGAATCTCCTGTGTTGGGTACAAAATTATACAGAATGTAGTACAACTGCCTTGCTAATTGTTGACAAATGTCAGTGTGTGTGGGAAAGGGGGAGGAACACTTCCTAATTATATTTAATTATTCATCAAAAATGAATAAATCCCTTCTGGCAACAAAGTGACAGGCTTTACACCAGCTGGAAGATATGAACCATGTTGTCAGTGTTCTGCAAAAAGATATAACTAGATTGAATTTCCTTTTGACGTAACGGTGTTATATAATTTTGTACTTCTTGGACAGTAGTCAACAGATGGAAATGGCAAAATCAGAGATGCAGGTGTGGATCTTAAAAATGATTACACATGCTTTACACAAAGTTCTGTGTTTAAAATAAGACATTTAAAACATGAGTACAGTTTGAGTGCTGGCATTCCTTATCTTGCATCCATACTAACCATCCATAACCAGAGTTTGCTGTCAAATTTGATGGTTATGATGTACTTTCATTTTAGGTCAGATCTCATCACTGTTGTCCTCTTCTGACATGAATATTATGCAATTTGATTAATTTATTAACTGATTGATTATGATTTTATTAACACTACTTTGTGGGAGGCCCTTGAAGGATAACACTGTTAATATTCTATCATTTTCTTATAGTCAACAAATCCCATGAAAAGACCAAACCAACATAGAATGTATCCTACTAACAAGTACTGTGTGTGTATCACAGCATATATCTTCTTCCTCTGTGCCATAGAGCTCCATTGTTGTCCAAAAACTATTAAAAACACATCAATGAGCCACACTGTTGCACTGGGTGATGTGTTCCTTCATTACCATGAACACACACACTAGTTTATTTGGACTCAATTTCACATTGCACCGTCCTGCTGCCCCAAATACTCACTAGTGCACCAAATGTGGATTAATCCACTGCTGAAAATAGTCCCCAACACATGCACTATTTCCTCTTGTTTAAGTAATGTTTTCTAAAAACTACAGTGGCCAGCTGTTTGGGGAAATTACTGAGCCCTTTTTAAAATTGAAATGTTTATGTTTAAGCTGTTTTTTAAGATTAACATCTTCAGTTGAAAAAAAAAATGGGCTTGGAGCCGAGAGCCACAGACAGGGCACAAAAGTCAGAAAGTACTGAGAGACGGACTAACACATTGTTGGTTTTAGTCTTTGCATGGCATTTGTTCATAATAAGTAAAAAATAGATTAATGCCAATCTTATCCTTCAACCTGATGCGATTCTAATGAAACATCTAGACCAGATTTTAACCATATTCTAAATGAGCTTTCAGAACCTTTTCCACACTGACAAGAATACAGTTCTGAGGGGAAACACTATACACTGTTAGCAGGACTGCTTGTAAACTGTGCACATTGCAACTTCTAAGTCTCCAAACACAGGAATATTCTAAGTGTCAGCTGTATTTATAGCGCTGGGGGTTAGTTTATTAGATTCAATGTGGGTGGCAGCGTTCATTATAATTGAACGCAACAATCTCCCACAATAACTGAGACACCATGAGAGGAAAAGCTCCTTCCAGTCTTTTTCTATTGTCCTGCTGTGATTTGCTTCCCAACACTGGGTCTTATTTGAGCCCTCTGTGATCTTTGCTTTACCCCCTGACACTTCATTACGTTACTGCCGGCTATTTGTTATGTCAGTGGTCTAGGAACTGAAGCCTATACTGCTGTTGCACACATCACTACAACATGTAAATGGAGCAAGAGAAGAGACTGACCTGTGGCCTGATCCTCATAATGTCTTCATGGCAGAGATCACTGTATTCTGATTTGCTTCACCTGTTTTTCTGACTACTGTTCTCTGCTCTGCTGTCACTTATAGATTCTGGGCCAGCAAAATTATGCCAGTCCAATGGGGGATAATGCTCTCTCTCTCTCTCTCTCTCTCTTTCTCTCTCTCTCTGCAAAGCATCAGGTGATAATGATATTAAAACAATAATAATAATAAGAAGAAGAATTTAAAAAATAAAATAATAATAAAGGTACAATTCATAAAATCAGGAAAATAGCAAAAAACTTAAATACACACATGTGAGACGAAAGTGTGTGTTGAAGTTGAAGTTGGTGTAGGTGTGTGTGTGTGTGTGTGTGTGTGTGTGTGTGTGTGTGTGTGTGTTGATGTGGGTGTAACAAAGATAATATTGCCAAAGCATCAGGTAATATTGAGATTAAAAATAAACTAAAAAATGCAATTTATAAAATCAAGAAAATAGCAGAAAACTTATATTCACATATGTTTAGTGTGTGTGTGTGTCCGTGTGTGTGCGTGTGTGATAGCCTACGTCAAGATATTTATTTGTCATATTCAGTGATGATTTATTATGTGTCCCTGAGTTTGTGACATGCAGTCACATATTGTGCAGCTCAGTCTGCTGCAGGTCCTTCTCCTAATACAATCTGTTGCTTTTCACTGTCATTGAGATCTGTGAAGTTTGGGATTAACCAGTTAAATTTATTCTACTCTGACTCTATGACTGTATCTGTCACATTTTAAGAGGAAGTACATCTCTGTCTCTACCTCACCTGTCGTGCAGTGACCACAGACTCTGTCCTCTGTTGGTAGCCAGGACTTCTTGTGTCGTCCTCTCTCTATGGCTAGACTGTGGTCACCGAGTCTCTCTCTCTCTCTCACCCTTCCTCGTCCTCTCTCTGATTTACAGAAACTCAAATGTTTTTATTGACTGATGAGATTATCTCTGTCCTAAGATACCATCTGGGAATCTCTGCAAAGCAAAATAGCACACCAATCATCATTTCAACTCTGTCCATCAAGGCAGATTGACAAGCAGGTGTCATACTGAAATATACCAATTTGCTTGGCTAAAAGAAGGTGGTTGGAGGCTTGGGCAGCCACTGGGACATGAACAGGAACCATGGGGGGATGGCTTGTCTGTTTTTCAAGTAAATAAATAAATCTAAATCTAAATAAATATATAAAATAAAAAGGAGCAAATAGATGGATAAATAAAAGTAAAAAAAAATAGTAGTAATAATAGAGACATTTGGCAAATTTGGCTCAGGGCAAAAATGCTGTGATAAAGAAACTTCAAATTGCTCTGGAATTATTTAAAAGAATAAATGAATTTGTATAAATGAACCAATAATTACTGCAACAATTAAAAAAAAGCTGAAATTGTCTTTTGAATAAAATAAAAAAAAAGATTTCACTGGACTTATTTATTTGGATATATGTAAAAATATTTCATCATTGACTTATTTTCTTACTTTTATTTAATTTTATATGTATTTATGTTGATCCTTATTAACAGATTTAATTGCTCATTTATTCACTTTACCATCTATTATTCATATAATTATGTCACATTTGGTCTTCAGTACATCTCCATTTCACTGTCAGTGAATATCCAAAGTGATACACCCAAATTCAAATGGTTAAAATTCCTTTAATAACTCAAAAATATCAACAAAACCACTTTTTCTTTCTCCAACATCACATCCCACTGCATGTATGTAGCCTAGTCCTATATTTTGAAATGGAGCACAGCTTTATCAGCGACTAAAATGCCAATATTAGCATGTGCTACAACTCACTGATAGCTTAATAGCTTTAGAAATACAGTGCTTCTAAATAAAATATGACTACAGGAACATTTTTTTATTCCTATTAGTATCGCCTCCGGTACAGCAGGTGGTAGTGTGTGCTATTGACTCGTATGTCGACCGCCATTTTTACTTGGAAGAAGAAACGACACCGTAGGCTTGCAGGACTAGCAGCTAGCTAATATTTACAAAGCGGAACATGGATTACAGATGCGTTTCAAAGTTTTCCCGCTTGTGTCTCTAAGGTCATGAGTTTTTGAACACCTTGTTGCTCCGTGAGCTCACACTACGGAAACACACGGCGACGCTGTAACGCCTGTCTGTAGCTACATTAAATGACCAGCTATGGAGAAAATGTTCAGCCAGTGGAAGAAGCAGTGTCTGAACAAGCTGGACCTGAGTAAGAAGGGCAGTGTGGATGAAGATATTGAACATGTAGTGTCTCTGCTCAACAGCTGTGAGGAGTACTTCACCACCAGCTCCTGCTCTGGTAGAATCATCCTCATCGATGGGGTGAGAGAGGCTTTACTCAGGACTGGACTGTGAGGACAGGTCCTCTGTTTTCAGATAGTCCTAACACGCTATCAACTACAAGTTCTTTTATTTATAAGCTTTTATCAGAGCCTTGGGTATTCCTTTGACATGAAAAAAATACATAATTGTTTAAAATGTTTCAAAGAAATTGAATATTGCCACAGCATTTTGTCTACCAACAGTAGTCTGGTATGTTGGTATTGGCCTGGTTATTTAAATCCCTGTCTTGTCTCCTCCCTTCTAGGCTCCAGAGAGCACTGATGTCCAGAAACACAAGTGTGTTTGGCTGTTTGTCTCACACCAGAAATGCAAATCCGATGACCTGGTGAGATATGACAAACTTCAGTACTAGTGATATTTCATTTGGATCTAATATTAACAAAGAGTGCATTGTGTTTGCTCTTCAGATGTCTGGTCTGGCCAGGTCCAGTGGAGATGCAGTGTTGAAGTTTGAGCCCTTTGTGCTGCATGTTCAGTGTAGACGCCTGGATGATGCACAGCTGATGGTGAGATTGACTGAATAAATGAATTTATGTGTCTGTGTATAGTGTTGAACCATTACAGTGTTGATTTATGAGTCAAAAAGACAACATAAAGGTGAAGGTCTAATCTTCATTTGTGTAAGAATTGATTCTTACTAATTGAGATTAAAGCACTATACCAGTGATTTTTACATGTTCTAATAAACCATTACACACATTTTACATTATGGTCAGTTATCTTTTAAAGCCTACCATTCTGTATGTCTTCAGATTGATTTCCGTCCTTCCAGTGAGCCTTTACTTTAATTTCAGTCCAGTATGGACATGAGAGACTGCAGAGACTTAGAAGAGTGATGGTTTTCCGGGTTTTAAGACTCATTCCTGCAGCACCCTATGATATGCCACTCTTGTATTGTCATATGCAGACTCTTGTTGTTCTACTGTCATATGGCACACCAAAATGAAACACCAAAACGACATGATGACATGTGTTCCACTGACATTTAGCACTTTTTACTGGCAGCCACTATATAAAACTGGTAGCTTATACCATAGTAACAGTATGCCTCTCTGTTGACTATTTTGAGTCACTAAGAATCTGCATACGCCACTAAACCAGTAGTGGAATACCATCAGCCACTTTTCATTCTCAATGTTGCTGACTT
This sequence comes from Macquaria ambigua, assembly GCA_008360985.2. Taxonomy (NCBI): domain Eukaryota; kingdom Metazoa; phylum Chordata; class Actinopteri; order Centrarchiformes; family Percichthyidae; genus Macquaria; species Macquaria ambigua. The sequence goes on along the minus strand of VMKM01001253.1, from coordinate 87,397 downwards.
GAAAGTGGACTGAGACAGGTGATGTATCCCAGTGAACAATTAGTCACCTATATTCTTTTGTCCATTGGTAATGCAGTGGTGAGCAGGGACCATTTTAAAAGCTCTCCTTGGGTGGTGCATACAGGGATGGTTCTGTGTCAGGGAACTGATGGCTATTTACCAAACAGCTAACCATTAATGGCAATAGAAGTAATGGATGTTCTGAAAAGGCTAATGTGAATCAGGTCATTTCTTACAGTTCAGCAGCCAATTATCTAATCAGATCACCAGCAGTGAGTTTCCTTCCCAGCTTACGTCCACCTTACCAGGAGGTGATATAGTAAATTTTACAAAAAAGACAATCAGTTTTTCACTGTGATTGATTACCTATCCTAATTAAGTTTCAGGTCTTAACAAGTTCATTCATAGTGTTCTGAAATGATGTGAAACTGATGGCTGCCTAGAAGGAAGGAAATCAAACTAAAACTTACTGTATGCTCTGGGAAAAGCATTAGCAATTTGTAGTTAAAGCCTCAATCTGTCATCGATGTCCAGTTCAATCTATACGTCACTGTCACGATCAACATTTTGTTGAATTCCAGTTGTAAGCCATGGAATGCAAATACAAAATATACACACCACTACATGGACTGCACTTGGAACGTGGACCATGTGGACTAAACATGGAAGTTTTTTTGTTTTGAACTAAGTTGTTCTGGAAGATTGTGTTGTTAGATTTTACTCATTAGATCTTCACATGGGGCCACTTTTCAGCATAGTGGATTAAATAAACTGACCAGCCTGTCATTAAAATGTCTTGTCTCTCCTCTAGCACTCAGTGGCCATCAACTCAGGCTTCAGGAACTCTGGTCTCACTGTCAGCAAGACGGGAAAAATCATCACGGTAGGCTTTGTGATATGAATGACATTTCCAGGATCATGGCGAAAACAATTTGGTTACTCTACCAGTACCATTAGAATCCATTACATAGTAAATTTAACTTTGGACAGTCCATGTAGTAGAAACAGCAAACTTTGCTGCATGTATTGCTTGCATATACTGTTTAAAAGATGTAAATGTACCCTTCCTGTATTTTGTCCCTCTAGGCAGTCCGTAGTACCCATGGCCTGGAGGTTCCGCTCAGCCATGAAGGAAAGCTCCTGGTTGAACATGAGTACATCCATTTTCTAACTCAGATAGCCAATCAGAAGATGGAGGAGAACCTTAGACGGATCCACAGGTCAGTCTGCTAATTGGCTCTCTACTATTCAGTGATTGGTAAAGCTAACAGTGGAATGACATTATATGCATCAGATTTCAGTTCAAACATGCAAATGTAAACCCAGCTGCAGGGAGCTCTGATTTTTATTTATTTATTGGTCATCTCCAGGTTCTACCAGAATCTCCAGTCAGCCCTGCCTACAGAGAAACTCCAAAAACTCCAAATCCCAGATCCCCCCATCTCACAGGAACTACAAGACCCCCCTCACAGACTGGAGACAGAAAAGGGGGAAGAAAAAAAAGAAAAGGAGGAGAAGAACAAAACAAGTGTGTATAAACGGAGGCGGAAGAGAGAACAACAGCGTCAGACTGACTGTTGCCATGGTGACGGGCCTAGCAGTGTGCCAGAGCTGGGTGACTGTCTAGATTTGTTCACATGAAGTAGTGGCTCTGCTAACGTGCTAACAGGCTCCTTTCATCGTTGACTGGATAAAAGTGTCGCTCTTTTGTGTGTGGATTATTAGTTTTACTTGAGAGAGCTAGGGCTTGTATTACAAACACGATCACCATGGTAACCTACACTGCACCGCTAACCTGCTCTGGAGCAGGTTGAAGTCAGTAGATTGGTTTAAAATGAAACTGTCTACTGATGAATCAGCTCACCGGAATAATGGATCTATCATTTCTACAGGGTCTCAACGTGGACAGAAGGACTGCTTTTACAATAACATGACAAGTAATAAGAGCAATAAAGACATTTTTATACATCAGTAGAAACACTTTGCTTTCCATGATTTCAGAAATTAAACATGCCGTATTTCTCTTTTTAATCATTCTAATTACAAAGTACAAGTTATCACAGCAATAAATAGGGCTAACGGTCTTAAAGGAGTTAAGAATTCTGTTGCCATTTAACAACTACAGCTCCCATGAGGCTTTGACAGTGCTTCTGTGGATAAGACTCATGGGTGTGCTACTGTTGGATGCTAACAAAATAGTTTATCTTTGTTAAAATCACAAGGTGCATACATTTGGCTGTCCAGTACAGATGCTCATTTAGAATACAAAACTCCAATATCATATTTGAACTAGAAAGAACAATGAAAGAAAGTCATAATGTGGCTGAGGCTATGCCAACAGAGCTTGGAGTCGTCTTAGAAGAAAACCTAAGGCACCGCTACAGTCTGGGTGCTTGATGAAAGGTCATGACACTTAATGAAATAGTGCAACAAGGCATAAGGAAAAAAAAGATACAAGACAAGAAGAAAAATTAGAAACACCGTTAATATAATATAGTCCAGTACAACATCACCTTCAACTATGGCCTCAGTAATAAACCTATAATTGAATTTACACAGTTTACATTAGATTGTACAGGTGTACCTAATAAAGTGGCCACTGAGTTTATTGTCATTGAGTTGAGCATTGTTCAAGGCAAGGCAGCTTTATTTATGTAGCACATTTCAAACACAGAGACAATTCAAAGTTCTTTACATAGGCAAAGAAAAGGATTAGAATGACATTCAAAACAATAAGAATAAAATCAGTAAAGATAGAATAAAATAAAATACACAAAATCCTTGTTTCTGTCACATTGGTGAAACATGGGCAAAGTTGAAACAAACAGTTTTCATATTTTCATCAGATGACAAAGGTCTGAAACCACTCTTATAAGTGTGCTGTTAGTGTTTATTGACATATATAATGTGTTTACAGGGTGGCAGGGCTGTCTGAGGTGATTCTATCCTGGAGGCGAGCTGACACACAGAAGAGTTTACTTGTTAACTGGTTGGTACAGGCACTGAATGGACCTTCCTATTGGCTCGGCTTCCAGTTATGTAGATACATAAAACCTCTGCACACAGTTCTGTCTGTGCACTGTGTTGTAGCTCTCACTAATAGTCTTTTTTTTAGACATACATCCCAACTGCACGATCTGAGACACAAGATTATAGTAGTCCTATTAAACGTGTACCTAAAGTCTGACTGAAAGCTTGTAATGTCTTAAAATAGAGTGTGCAGATGCTGCTGTGAGGAAGCTGTTTCTTATTATTTACATTATGTACAATATTACCACTGGAGGGCAGCAGTGCTCATTGTACTATAACTCAAACTGTGGGCTGTTTAGTTTCTCGGTGTATTTCTTTTTGTATTGAGTGACATTCACTGGGATTGAGCTAATCTTGACTAGAGGTGTCAAGGAATGGAGGGTGAACCAAGGATCAGTTCACAAACTCACCACCTGACAGAGTTTTTTATGTGAAGTACAGTCAAGCAGATCAAACTTGTAAGTAATAGTCTCTTAAAAAGCTCTTGTAGAAATGTGATGAATGAATGTAATAAATATGATACATTTTTACCCACCTGGTGGCCATTTGCCTTAAAGCTGCACTAATTAATATTCTAATATAATATCTATTCTTATCTAATAATCTAATATTTATTTTCCAGGGGTGATGTCATAGTCAGGTGAGCCTGTTTGGCAAAAATTTGCCCCTATTGGCCCACCCCACCCCAATCCACCCACCTCCCAACCACGATGCATTCTATACACTTTGTTGCCACCAAGTACAGACTACTCAGCAGACTATACATGACAGCTTCATCATATGCCAGGGACCGGTACTGCTGGAATATAACATTTGTAACATATTTGCAGTTAATCAAATTACAAAAAAACAATTTACATGCAGTGAATCTGGGGCTTTTGGCCCTGGGACAGTTAGTTAGTCTCCAGCCTTGTCATTTTAAAGGAGCTGTGTTGGGAGTTATCGTCCAACACTGCAGTTCCTCAGGAGCCTTTTAGCCTCTTTTAGCTAACTGTTTTTTTTGTCTTTTTTTTTTTTTTTTTTTGGTTTTTAACTCCACGCTCATCAACCTGCAGTAGGCAGCTGTTGCCAGTGAAAAAGCTCTGATAGACTGACTGTTCATTACCTGCCCAACACCAAACAGCAGACACAGTTAGCGACTAGCTGGTGAACATAGTCGAGCATTTAGCAGCCAAAGAGCCAGATAGAGACCAAAAACAGACATAAAAGGAGAGTGAATATTGGACTTCATCGGGTGGACAAAACCATGACGACAAATAAATGCTACTGTTGCTGTGTGTCTGTTGGATGTATAAATGGACAAATATTTGCTAACACGTAAGCTATATCAACTTTGTAAGGTGATAATGTCAATGCTATGTTTTTAGCTTGCTTTGCTGCCCCTGTGGCTAAATAAAATCCATTAATGCAGCAAGTAGAGGTCAAACCATGTTTTTAATGCCTTTTTACCTTTAAATAAAAACCTGATGCAATTTGTAAAGTCAGTCTATAAACTCATACTGTTTCCCCTGCAATTTCTCTTATTCACCAATTCTGCTAAGTAAGTACTGATGGGAGTTTGTGTTCAGTAGACTGCAAGTGGCTCTTTAGAGATTGTTCAGTGAAACAGAATGAATTCCCTGGTTCACTGCAGTCAGATGATTCAGGAAATTCACAGGAGCGGAAGAACAAGGTTTCCGTCTCACAGAATCAAGGCAAAGAAGAACGACTTTCTCTGTCTCTGAGGGGCAAATCATCATCATCTTCACTATAGTCATCATCATCAGTGGTTTGATATTTGCACTCGAGTATTCTTCAAGAATTGTTCAGCTGGGCTATACATCATATTGGTACAAAATTGGATTATAAAATGTTATGGTGGGTGACATGAACTAGGAATGAGTATAACTGGATTATTCACCATGGTAACACAAACTAGAAATTGACAAAATTGTATTCAAAACAACAGTAGTAATTGGAAGTTACAAGTTGGATTTTTCATCACCGTGGTAACAGTATCCAGGACCTTGTACGACTGAATTCCTCATCACCGTGGTAACAGTATCCAGGACCTTGTACGGCTGAATTCCTCATCACCGTGGTAACAGTATCCAGGACCTTGTAAGATCAGATTGTTGGAGGCTGTACCATGCTGTACTTCCAGGTGGTGATTTTGGCAGCTACAGTGATGCTGGTTTACTACTGTGAGTTCACTGACACGTTCAGTCCGGCACAGCAGGGCTTCATCTGCAGAGACCCGACTTTAACAAAGCCAGATCCTGGACCTGAACAGGAGAGCCGCATACAGCCCGTAATTCTGTACTCTGTGGTGGGTGGACTGCCTGTTGTACTGGTAAGTCTAACTGTCATTTAAACGTAATCATCAGATGGTATGGTTTTTCTTTGTTGTGATGAAGATAATGATGCCACTGGAGAAAGCTAGAGAGAGGGATACAGGAAGCCCCCCCAGTCATACATGTTAAAGTATTTTTAACATTACTTGGCCAGATTTTTATATTTCAGGTTTTCAAATTCACACCTCCACCTGTTCTCTTTCATTAAAGATGAATTGAAAGACATTACTACTAATTTTCCTGACGTGTTTGATGACTCTGAGCTCTACTAGGTTACGCCTCCCTACAGCATTCATAGATTGCTTGATGTCTGTTTAAATTAACGTGGTAGCCAATCTCAACAAGAGAATAAAAGAGTAACAAGACATAGTTAAAAGAGAAAGAGAGACAGAGGTGTGAAGAAAGACTTGTAGACACAAGGAGGCTTAGTTTACATGAAATGGTCCCTTGTTAGAAAACTGGCCAGTTGCAGCTGCTTCAACAAAAGATAAATTATAGAATTTACTGTTCATAAATGGACACAGTTTGTTAAAATGTTACTTTTAACAAATGCAAATGACATCAACACTCAGACATGTGAAAGGTATGACGTAGAAGAGGTGTATGAAAAAGTATGCATTATAGCATTAATGTGCTATGCAGTTAGCAAAAGAACATATTGAGATGAAAGTCTTAAAGCTGCACTAATCAATATTTTTATATTCATAATGTATCAAATGACTGTGTGTAATGTGAAAGGGGTCACTCATGGTGACCTACAGAGAATTATCAGCAACTCTGCCTTTCAGCTCATTGTTTTGGTTTTAAGGTGTGCAACTTTACCGTTGTAGTTAAGTGTCACCGCTCTCATCAACTTTGTTTCCAGCAGGCAGCTGTTTTCAGTGAAAAAGTTCTGATAAACCCACTGCACACTCCCTGCCCACACCAAACAGCAGACAGAAAAAGTTGGTGAACATAGTGGAGCATTTTGCAGCTAAAGAGCCAGATATTTCTATCAAGAGTTGGTGGAGACCAAAACAGAACTAAAAGCGGAGTGAATATTGGACTTCATTCACTACTCTGCTGGATGTCTAAATTATAAGCAACTGTGTGCTAACATGCTCAACGCAGAAACTAAGGTGATAATATGCCAATGTTGTGTTTACAGCTTATTGCGCTGCCCCCAAGGGGTGAAAAAAGATTGATTATAAATAAATAAATTATAAATAAATAAATATTCAACTAATGAAAGGCATATAAGAATATTATTATTATTACAGTAATGATAATTCAACCATACTTTATGCATTCTGCATGTACCAGAAATGTGCATTGTATTCACATGAAGACACCATGAAACAGTGTAGCTGTTCAGTAATATGGGACCACACATCCTTCCAAACATTGACATGGTTATCTAGCAGCTAGTGCTAAGTAGGGTCATTTAAAAAAAACAACAACAAAAAAAACGTTACAAACTTAACTCACAACTTACGACCCAAATGTCCTTTTCTACCAAAAGCTGTGGAGAAAGCTTTCAAGATACAGTTTAGTGATTTTTTGAGTAGTCATGATCTGATGTGTTGGCACGAATGCTGTTTTAGAGGATTGTTTCACACTGGGAAGATATTGTGACAAACTGAATAACTGGAATAGTTGAGGTCTGAAAATGTTTTTGTGTGAGACATTGCTGGTATCTTCATTCCAACAATGCAACAATCCCAAATTTATCTCTAAAAGTAATCTTATTTTTTCATTCTGTTTCGCAGATTTCAGCTGTAGAACTAGTTATCTTCCTCCTTCACTACAACTCAAACAACCTGTACGACCAAGAGAAGGTTGTTGTCATGGGTGACTGTTGCTACGTGAACCCCATGGTGCGCAGGACCTTCCGTTTCCTTGGTAATCCGTGTACAAATATTGCACTAAACCTGTTTCTTTTTTATCCATAATTTCATGTCTTTGGTGGTATCTGGTTAAACTGAATATAATTTTTGTCATTATAACCATTCTTTTGATATAATGCCTATTCGCTACATAATAAACACTCAGTAAGTAACTCTATAATGAGGAGTAAACTGAGATTTCAGACACTAATAAATTATTATCAGTTTGCATCCTCACTGACAGATCAAGTGTTGTACCACTGTAATTTCTGCAATGTGGGATTATTAGCAGGCTGTAGTGTCCATGCTACGTTCCACTGAATTTTTGTGGGAATACATCATGCATAAATTCCACATTAAGAATTCGGTCATTGAAATAAAATGGCAGAGGGTAACAGGGATTTCAGACACAGCACACATCATTATAATGTGTCATTCTGACAAGATACTTTTCTCGTTATAATGACAACATTTTTTTTTTATAATGATGGCACCTCTGGGCTGCCGTACTAAACAAGCAAGATTACAGTCAACGTAAAGGGTAGCCTTTATTTCATGTCAGTAATGTTGTCAGTGCTACTTTCTCTGCTAGCAAAGTCATTCATACGTATTTGTGCACGATAGTAGGTTTCATGCTAACTAAACTGTAGCATACACTATATTAAGTGATAGAGAGCACCATGCTAACATTTTAGCATTACCTACGTGGATGCAGTGGTGTAATGTAACTAAGTACATTTACTCAAGTATGACTGGAGTATTTCCATTTTATGCTACTTTATAATTCTACTTTACTACAATTCAGTGGGAAATATTGTACTTTTTACTCCACTAGTTATAGTTACTAGATTTTATACTATAGATACTAGATATATATACATAATATAAAATATGATGCACTGTTATAGATTAATCTACCCAACAGTATGTAAAATAGTTCAAATTAGCTACACCTCAACCAACTAAAACAATATAATGCTACTTAAACAATGCATCAGTAATAATAATCTAACACTCACAGGACACATTTTTCTGCTCTGAATACTTTTTCTTTTGATACTTTTACTTTTCACAGATAATATTTATGTACTTTTACCTAAGGAACAGTTTCAATGCAGAACTTTTACTTGTAATGGATTATTTTTATATTGCAGTATTGCTACTTCTACTTAAGATCAGAATACTTCCTCCACCAATGTGTTGATGTGAAGGATTCATTTCAATTGCATTTTCAACTAAAGCTTGTCTCTGCTGTCTTACCATATGTGAATGTAACATGACATGGCACCATGCTGCTTTGAAACGTTTCGATTTGTATAGCAATGTAAATCATCTGATCTGTGTATGTTTCTCTGTAGGTGTTTATGTCTTCGGTCTGTTCACAACAGACATCTTTGTCAACGCAGGTCAGCTGGTCACAGGAAGTCTGGCTCCTCACTTCCTGTCTGTTTGCCTGCCCAATTACACTGCCCTCGGCTGCCAGGACACGGCACACTTTGTCAGCCAATCAGATGCTTGTACCGGTGACCCTGATGACATCATGAGAGCCAGAAAGACTTTCCCCTCCAAAGAGGCTGCACTGAGTCTGTTCACAGCTGTTTACCTGGCGGTGAGCGGCTCTGTTTAATGTAACAGCTGCTGGAAGTGTCCCAGACCAGCAGTTTATCTTCATGACTAAAGAAAGTATGAGCCCTACCTTACCATATAACACTGGTTTTGAATAGTTTCACAGAGCGAAAATAATCTTCCTTTTCAGATGTATGTCATGTCCTGTGTCGGTTCCAGTGGAGGTCGTCTGACTGGCCCCCTCTTCAGTCTCTCATTGGTCAGTCTGGCTGTGCTAACAGGCATCAACAGAGTGGCTGAGTACCGAAACCACTGGAGTGATGTAATTGCAGGACAAGCCATTGGGGGAGCTATTGCTGTCTTTCTGGTCAGTTATTATTCTTATTATGAGCTGTAGTAGTCAAGTCAAGTCCATTTTATTTACATAGCCCAATATCACAAATCACAAATTTGCCTCAGTGGGCTTTACAATCTGTACAGCACACGACACCCTCTGTCTTTAGTTTAGACCCTCGATTCAGATAAGGAACAGTGTCAGAGGAGGGATCCCTCTCCCACGGACAGACAGGAAATACATGTCGTGTGTACAGAATAGACCAAAATAGTAAAACTACAGTATGGACACTCAGGATGACAAACTTTGTGGACACACAATCTAAAAACACACAGGACGTTGAGCAACTTCAGGTGTCACCAAACAGATAGGACCTGAGCCACACAACCTCCTCACCACCATGGAACCTGGAAGAGGACAGACTACACAGGCTCACAAGAGGCAAAACTCAAGCACACTGTTCACACAGAGGAGAAAGAAACAGACACACAGAGGGAGGGAGAGAGAGAGAGAGAGGAGAGGAGAGGATGAAGATCCAGATCCAAAACATCTGGAGAGAGGCACCGACAGCCAGGGGAGAGAGAGAGGACCCAGGATGGCCGATAGTCCAGCACAGAGAAACCTGAGTGAAAAGAGAGGACAAGGAGGAGAAACTAGAGAGAGAGAGAGAGAGAGAGAGAGAGAGACACAGCTGTGCTTGTGGGACAAACAAACAGAGGGTTAGAGAGATGCAGTGGTTTTCAGAAAGGTTTACAGTATTCTCAAACATGGATTACAGTACTAGGCTACTTAGTTTCATTGAGACTGAGACTGACCCGCTGGACAAATAATGGTAACAGGTATAAAACATAATCATTTTCAACTTAAAGCCCCCCTCACACCCATAGTTCACACTAGAAGAAGGGCAACTAAAAGGGGATGATGACCTTCTCACAGCAGAGGGCAATGTGCTTGGTCTTCATTTTTGCTTCACCCAACCATTTCGTTAGGCAGAGAAACCCCTTTGCCAATAAACCTTGTGGGATTCATAACGGTTTGAGAGGTCACCCATCTGTAGCCTGGTTTGGTGTTCTGGTGTCGGGATCTGCTGTACTTTATCAGGCTCACCTCCAATTTCCATATTCAAAGCTCTACTTTGTACTCTGCTCTACTGCAGTTTGTTAGCTTAACAACCCATTTACATCCATGCACTGATATCAAGTCTCTTCCAAGATTACTAAGTAATAATAATAATAATAATAATAATAAGCTTTATTTGTATAGCCCCTTTCATACAAAACATGCACCTCAAAGTGCTTTACATTTTAAAAGAAATAAAACCATGAAACAAATGAAATGAAAAAGAAAGCAGGTAAAGATAAAGTGCTTTGTGTTGCAGAGAAAGCAAGCCATTTGAAAGATCAACTAATGAAAACATTGAAAGGCATAAAAGATAATTTAAAAACAGCAATGTTTGCAAACGTAATCATTTTAATAATTTAGAAAAGACTGAATTAAATATGCCAATCAACAGTCTCATGGAGTGTATTTTTCTAATCTTTACATATGAACGTCAATGTGAATGTAATTTGGTAAGGTAAACCTAGATATACTACAGCAGGTGCTGTAAACACAGGGACAGGGAGAGTCTGAAAAAGTCAGAATTACAGCTCTGTTGTCCAGAAAACAGCTGAATGAACTGAATTTACAAAAGGTAAATCATTTTAGAAATCAATTATTCCATCAATAAAATCAACAAATCTGTCAGATAAATCGAAAGTAATCAATACCAAGTCTTTAAATTTCTGTAAACCTTGCATTTGCCTACGAGACAGACAGGAAACAAAGGCAGAGTACCCTGTTCCTCAGAGTCAGTCCCTTATTTGTACTCTGATTACAGTATTGATTTAAAATAAACGACTTTCCCTCATGTCACATTTTAAGGTTGTTTTTCAAACTAACCAGAGAATCTCAGAGCCTCGTTTCAGAGAGTCAGACCAGCACTCTGCCACTGTACATCATCCTTAATAGAAAACTGGTCTAATGGACTAACTTGCTACAGGACACATATACACAAAGCACACAAGTTGTTGTTACTTGAATGAACTTGAATTCCTCTTTTGTGTAACAAGTCATGCATGACAGTCTTGGCATGATGAAGGTCTGTTTCCCTCCAGTCACAATGGAAATACCTCAGTAGTACCCTAATACAGTTCTTTGTGTTAGGCTTACTCTTTTGTTGTATGACTGTGTTTGTCTATGTATGTCCCTTGTGATCATCATAAAATGACTGTATAGGACTGTAGCCAATGTCTCTTCTTCTTTCTCTCTGTCCAGGTGGTGTTTGTGGTCCAGTATTTTAGAAAGAGACCTGTTATTTCTCAGAGTCCCTCAGATGCAGGCACAGCTAACACTGATGAGGCATCACCCCAAACGAATCACACCACGGAAACCAGTGACAAATACATTGTTACACAGGTAACGCTCACATAGATATTACACATGTAGGTTTTTGTTTTCATTTTCTCAAATAACACATGTAAGAGTGCACAATATACCATAATGTATATGAAAACCATTATGTCTCTATTTGTTTTTCTGTCACGACTTAAATGGAAAGAATACATATCAAAAGCAGAAACACTTTAGTAAAGGGAGTGTCACTTGTCACAGTGTCTTGACAATTAGGAAATAGTACATACATACTGAAATTGGCACCAAGGAAACTTCCAACAGTTGTCAAAACAACTCAAACAATGAAGATATCAATATTCTGCAGTGATGTACAAATCCTATTTTTCTTTTCTGCTCCTACAGAGCCCAGGATTCTTCACAGAAATCACATGACTATGACCCCCCCACCCCACCCCACTACATGACCAAGGGGAAATGCAAGTTGCCTACTCTACGTCACACTTGGACCATTTGAAAACGAATCAATCACTACCACCTTAATCTTGAGTAATTACAATCATTACTGCAAACAAGCGGTCATTACGCATCTGCTCTTACATTGTGTGCTGCCAAATCAGTTTTACTTGATATCTGCTTTATCTACTGCTTTTCTTTACAAAACAATAAGTGGGCGCTGTTCTGGCAGGTGCAGTTAAAAAAGATGCAATCTCGGAACCCATCGGCCATCGTCTGACAACAATTTAGCTTCCAGTAGCGACGGCCAATAGGCTCGCGGTGACAAACAGCAGCAAAGTCAGACAGGTTCCAGCAGCCTTCAAAGAATAAACAGGAAGTCAATTAAATATTTACATCCTGTTAGATCCACCTGTAGGCCACCTGTAGTTTGCAGACCACGTCCAGATAGTTATGGCTGAAATAAACTTCATTATTATTACTATTATCAACCACACAAGATGTTTGTTAACAGATTAAACCTTCATTGCACAACATACAGCAACAATCTAGCATTAAATATTACAATAACACAGAAAATTAGGTCAAAACTAAGAGCCAATCAGCTCTTTGATCAGGCAACAGCCAGGTGTTTCCCATCATGCCTTGGGTCTTGCAGTCGGTGGAGGGCAGCTCATGGATGTATAATATGACCTGGATACGGCGCCACCGCTCAGCCTTGCTTCCAATTTTTTCCAGTGGCCCCTCGTGGTATTGCAGCGGAAAATCCCCCTGCAGCCCAAAAAGCATTTTCCCCATAGACCACAATAGTAAAAGAGACATCTGTAAAACTGTTGACAGGACCCCTCCAACTGCAAACAAGGTCCATTATGACTCTTTCTATTATAAATTTTTGATCCATGGAGGTTTTATATTTGTAAAACTTTCCTCGAGCCGAGAAAAGTGATTTAAAAATCTGTGACGTCATCACAATGTAAAGTCTATGGGCCGAGCGGGAACTCGCGGGCAGGGCCAGCGGGGGGAAACACTACTGCGCATATTCAGTGGGCTGCATAACCCGGAAGTAAACCCGGAAGCGTATGCGCTGGGCGAGCAATTCTCATTGGAATGAATAGGCGGCATCTTTGGGTCCGGCATGCAGTTCTTATAATACATCCATGGGGCAGCTGAGGCGCCTGGCTCTAAAAACTGTGGCCGCCTCGATCTCGTGAGGTTATCGTTGCCCATGTGTGCATGATGTCAGAGCAAGTCGGGATCAAGTTGGACACAAATATAACCAGCATTGTGCAGCGATCGCCGGTGATCGATTCTGCGCAGGCCTGGCTCATCTCCAGCAAACCTATTGTTTACAGTCCGATTAGCAATCTCGGAACCCATTGGCTGTTGTCTGACGACGATTTGAATGCAGATCAATTTTTAAAAAGTTAATAAAAAGCTAATTCCTAGGGTTCTGAGATCAATAAAAAGCTAAATCATCATCAGAAAATAACCGATGGGTTCAGAGATTGCCTTTTGGACAGTGCATTCCGCCTCTTTTGCTCTCCACAAGAAATGTTTACCTGCATGCAACCAAAGCCCGCTCAAACTTGATTGGTCAATACTACTCGAACTACAAACGGACTACAAACTGAAACCAGAACGCTTCCGATACCAAAATCCTGTCCCTTGCCTACAGATTCTGCATTCATATGCAGATGTCTGTTTATAGAGATTAAAAAAGATGCAAAAAAAGAAAAAGAGTTTATCGCAAATGTTGTACTGATTTTGGCAATAACACTGGTGTCAGACAAAAGTTATTGTACCAGTCACTTTGACCATAGTCTCATTTACTTACTGTTATTAAACCACGGTATGTGATATATTGATGCTCTACTGTAAATGCTAATACATGTAGCATTACTTTATCCAGAGGCAACAAACTACAGCAACAGCATCTTCATGTGTAGTATGACATGTAGTAAAACGACGTACCGTGAATTCATATTATACGTCATAGAGGGTCTTTAAAGGGAAAATTGTGAAATCATGTGAGTAAATTTGCATGTCTGTTTATTCAATAGTGAAAAGACTTCTTACGATGAAAAAACCCACCCTCATTACCAAAGACACTTTACTTCCAAGTGTTCCCTTTAAACATTGTTTGATGTGTTGGTGTGATCCTGTTACTGTTGAATATGTGTCATGTTTGAAAGTACAGTGTTGTGTATTACTTCAAGCTCACAGGCCAGCAAAGAGATTTGTTTTTTATTTACTTACCTAGTTTTGTCCAATTATAAAGTAGCTTAATATACTGTATATATGAACATGTACATGTCTCTTCTGAATTAGCTGTGGTGTTATATGTGCAAATATACTGTTTATTTATATGTGATTATAATATATAAACAGATACATGGTGTTCCAAGGTGTTTCATTAATTTGCATACCTGAGATAACTTTTGAAATAGTTTGTCCAGTGATGTGATGCCTTTTTTTTGTCAGCCCAACTGCAAGGCTGAAGAGGGAAAGTGGGAACAGGTGAGGAGGTGTGCGGGGAGGGTCAGGTGACGGACTGGAGGGAAAGGGGTTACTGCAGGCCAGATGAGGGAAAGTCTGAGGGCATCTGGTGGATGGATGGAGAATGGCAATGGTATGCATGGGTATAGGGGAAGAGAGAGGTGGCTGATGGGATGGACTGGGAGGCAGAATGTGACAGTAACCACTCATTTCAATTTCAAAGCATGCAGTTTATGAACATCAGATGTTTCTATAAATGAAGGTACCAGAACATATTTAGGATACAACAATTGACTTTACATCCACAATAAAACACATGAAGTATTACTAGCTGTCAGTGGTGGAAAGTAACTTAAATTTTGTGGTATATGTACTTTACTTGAGTATTTCCATTTAATGCTACTTTATACTTCTTCTACTCCACTACAGTTCAGAGGGAAATATGTGTAAATATGTACTTTTTACTCCACTACATTTATCTGACAGCTTTAGTTACTTTTCAGGTCAAGATTTTACTTTTTTGTTTTAAACGTACAGGTTTATAAAATACAATGCATTATTTAAGATTAAACTAGTGGTTCCTAGTTGTGTTGTTCCTGTGTCTAGTTGGGGCCCTTTGTCAAGTTTCAGTTCCATAAAAGAGACATGTCCCCTCTAACCTTTAAATTTTATTTTTAATTATTGTTGGAGGCCCAGAGAGGTAAAACTCTCCAATATTTTACACAAAAAAATTAAAGATTGGAGAACAGTCCAAAACCTGAGAACAGATTTGTGTATCAGAACTTTGTTTTTTCCTTTTTCCTCCCCCATTAATCATCATCAATTAAAAGTAGCTCCATCTTGATCAGCTTCAGTATTAACATGTACTTTTACTTTTGATACTTTGAGTGCATTCTGCTGATAATACTTAGGCACTTTTACTTAATTTTAAATGCATGACTTTTACCTGTAATGGAGCATTTTTACATTGAGGTATTGGTTTTAATTCTTCCTCCACTGCTAGCTGTTTTTGCTGTTCAGAGGACTGAGACAAGTAGTGGATACTGGAGGGCTTTAAGTCAGACTCATAAACTTTCTCTCCACCTCCTTTCCAGTATCGCTACTAGAAAAACAGAACTGCAAAAGTCATTACTACAATGAAAGTATCAAAACTTAACTTAAAATAACTTAATTAGAGAGAAGAAGAAGACGCATCTTGTCTGGATGTGTTATCTTTTTTTTTTTATTTAGTTATAAGAATGTTCAAACAATCAGTCATACCAGTTCATTTAACAAAAAACAACAACAAAAAAACGACATAATAGTTACATCAGAGAATGATTCAATACAGAGGTTATAAGTAGACTTTCTAACGGCAACACTTATCTCATTGCTATTGGCTGACAGGAGGACAGCCAACTGTCAATCAGCTGTAACACACACACGCACATAACCCCGCCCACCTACACCTGCAGCCGGGGGTGGAGCGTCCCGCGAGCCAGAGGCACAGCCGTCCGGCTCAGCACGAGACAGAAGTGGGCCGTTACCAGGTAAAGCTAACACCATTTTCTGCATGTTTTTCTTTTATAGTATTAATGGGTATAAAGCATAACGTGTTCTCTGCTTGTGTAGATATGTAATAAGGTGTACCTCCAACTATTAAAATGACTTTAAGTTTTCCAACATGCAGCAAAATGGTTTCATAGTTCCAAATAACTTAGGCTACTAGCTGGTCAAAAACGGGTGTTTTTGTTGACAAAGTGTTGAGCTTGTTATCCCTTCCTAACGTATACTGGAGTTATGTAGACCGTCATGGCTGCTTTAGAATAGGAAACATGTTGTAAATTGTCAGGCTCAGTGTGTTGAATTGCACCGACTGATTATAGAGCGACACAGAAAGACACATGGGGAGAGGTGGAGATAATTCCTTAATTCTGTTTAAGCTTCAGTTTCTCCTTGCTGCTGCCTCTCCCAGCAGGGGTTTGAGCCTAGTGTATAGCCTGCACTGCAAGTTCCAACAAGGTAGAGGTACACTGACTGTATATAAACTTAAATTCTTATTTTGAGACATTTGTACATTGACATCTCACAAACTCTCAGTAATTACTGTATTACTGTCAATATATTGCAGATACCTTAGTATTTGTGTAGTACTCTTTAGGATTAGGGTACTATAGTTTTTGAACAAGGGTCTGAGCAAGTGCATTAATTCACAAATTACAAATGACTATTACTCAATAAAATACAAACTGTTCCTAGCACAGCTTCCAGCTGTCATTAGTTTGACGCTGGTTTTCAGTGGCACACTGATAATACTGGCCTGTATCACTGTTGAGTGAAAAACATTATATCCAAATTTGATGATTTTTATGTTTTCAGATAAGTTGAAGGAATTCATTGTTATCAAGCCTAAGGTTGAAATGTTAGAGATACGTGGTTTTCACTGGACAAAATACTACTAATGTAATTTTCTGCTTTTCTTGGCATTAATTCACATTGATTTGGCTCACTACAATTGGCCCTACATCCAAGATCATCACCACCACTAGCACTCCCACCCCCTGCTATGTAAGATATTGCTTTACGGGGGGGGGAGGGTTAACTCTAACTTGGTAAAATGATATGATGCCAATAAAGTCAATTCTTTTTGAACCACTTGGAAAAAAATGCTGGGAGAGTTTGCAGATAGTCAGGTACTGAGCACATGGTAGTCATACTGATCTGCCCACATGGTCCTTCTGACTGTCTGTAGCTGGCAAGCAGATGGTTTACACAGATTAATTAACAGCCTCGTGAACAGATTAGCTCAGTGTACCCACTGCTTTACTGACTGGTTACCTGACTGACTGACAGGCCGATATAAGCTCTACTCAGCTTTTATTTTGTAGGAATGAGAAAAAAGTCAGTCATCCTAATTGATTACTGACAGGATGGTTGGCAAATGTGTTTCCCCTTCATTTAGTAGATAATGTGACAACCGACTGGATAAATAGAGAGCTGAGTGACTGACAGTCTGTGTGACTGGAGGCGGGTCAGATTAAGCCCCCACCTCAGGCTGACAGGCTGGATGCCTTGTTTGAAGGAGTTAGGGCAGAATAATATGCAGTCCCTCTCCTTCAATGTGGATGGACTGGTTTGTTAAGATGACTTAGAGTAAAGTTAATCCGAGACCCTTTTCTCCTGGCTGACCTGAGGCAGTGGGTCAATAACATGTTAAGATACTGTTTGTTTAGCTATGGGGTGTACTGCTGACCTTACAGCAATATTTATTAAAGGGTATTGGGGAAATTCCTGGAACTAAACTTTGATGTAAAAGTTGATCAAATAAATTGCAGTAGACAAGTATACGTGTCTTACACCAGGCAGCCACCTGGGTTTTTAACTCAGACAGCCAAATGGTGACCTGGAAATAGAAGCAGTAAATGTGAATGTTTCTTTCTAAGAATACCCTCCACCCCCTTATACATGTGCACACATTTGAACCCCCGCTATAAACTCTCCTGACCCATATCTATATTAAACACACAGCCCCCTTGCCTTTATACATATAGCTGACTCTGCAGGGTGGGAAAGAGTTGTGTATTTCACATTTATCTTTTATTTTGTAATAAATAAAACATCAACCCTGGAATTCCTGTGAGGGGTTTTGTATCAAGGATCCCTCCAATTTGGTTATCAAATAGCTGTTAGAAAGTTGTGCGCCTGAGGCAGGCTGTTTTACAGTTGAACAAATGTAATGCAGACTCCACAGCAAAAACATCAGCTCAGCTGTCGTGTATACTCTGCAAACTGACATGCTGAAGAGTGTTAACAAGTGAATCTGCTGGATAAACAATGTGACGATGACACTTAGAAAACACCCCAAGGGGGTTACCTCATGGCCAATGTTCTGAATGTATTGTTAGTATTTTATATTGTTTTGTGTTTTTGGTTAGTGGGACAGATGCGAGGGAATGGACTGGTGGGTTGAAGGGGGATGAGTCCTCCAAATGAAATGACATGTCTCCTTGAATGAAACAGTAGCTGCATTTAAATGGACCCTAATATTCCACTAATTATCGGGATAATAGCCAATTGGAATAAAAACGCCTCATGTAACCACCTCAATCAGAAGAGACTGGCTCGATCCAGCCCAATCGGAAGGAATTTTCAATCGGGTTGAGAGGGCTGGTGTAAACCTTTGATAATCCATTCAATAGGAAAATATTCTTAAATTCTTAATCCGATCGTTTCTCTCTGGTTGGTTTCTGCGCATGTTTGTGCCATATGTGGGAACATTAGGTGATGTGAATGATGTGAACAACTTTTTTGTTGGAGACCTTAAAAGACTTAAGGATTGTCGAACGCCTCGATGGTTGAAAGGCTGGAAACAACGAATTGTTTGAAAAGATGAACAAAACCGGGAAAAAAAAACCTCTTCTTCTTCTTCTGTTATATTTCTGGCAGATTAGACCAGACCCACTTACCAGTGGGCAGAACCACTTTGCGGATGTCAGAAAAGTTATATTCTGATTAAATGCTTAGGAACATGTAAACTCACATCTTATCCAATCCCTTTATTTAGTGTCCATGTAAACAGTTAAGTTGGAATCTCAGAAAATCAGAGTGATTTCAATCAGGTTGAAGAAACATTGTCCATGGAACCGCAGCTATTGAAGCATTTTCTGACCCTCCTGTCAGCAGGACGGCATCGTTTATCTGTGCCGTCCACCGCCGTTACAAATCACTGTTGAAAAATGTTTTACGATGTGACAACACTATGGTTAAAGATTGGTTAGGTTTAGGCACAAAAACGACTTTGTTAGGTTTAGGGTAAAAATCATGGTTTGGGTTCAAATATCTACATAGTTAACGTTAGGGAAATATCTGTTTTTAGGTTAAAATGACTACTGCATTAGGGTTAGGAGACCTTCGTCGTCATGGTTACACTAACGAACACATGGTTAAGGTTAGGGAAGTAAACAGGTCAAGGTAAACCTCCTTCAGAGCCACAGAAGACATTATACAACTGCTTTCACAGGCTAAGCAGTGCTCCTCAAGACAGGTAAACTGACTTTCATGTGCAAAGTTGGTGGAGTGCCCGTTTAACAAAATGAGGATTTAAACTAGGCAACATTTGATCAAAGAGTAAATAAACAAGACTAAGAATCTGACCAAGAATTTGATGACAATTTTCAGTAGATGACAGATTTTCATACGTATTATCTTACTACGGACACAGTTGGTACACAAGAAGTATGAAAGTTTAATACCCAGCCTTAGTAATACACCTCAGAATCACAGTGTGATCTAAAGAATGAAAGAAAGCACATTCAACCCTTAGAAGTGTCGTTAAATATATATTTTTAAATGTTTTTTAGTGTTTGCTGTAAGTTATATTTAAACCATAGACTGCTGAACAAACACAACAAGGCAATTACATGGTACACACTGTGGACAGCTGGACCAGCAGGACATCAACACTTCCACCCCGCAGACAGGCAGCCCACTGACCCACTGGATATAAATAAAAGATTTGACCCCATAGTGTATAAGAAGCCAGAGTGCTGTATTTCCGAATAGAAAGTCACAGATCTATTCCAATAGGGAGGACGCTGATACAGCAGCTGTTACAGTTTTAGACATTCACTTAAAAGAATAAACATAAACACCATGTGATCACAATGACTGACAGTAATATACTGTATACATAAAACCTACTCAAACTAGAAATGTGACCATTTAAACGTGTCAGTAGAAAGATTTAGGCTAAAACATGATACAGGGTTGCTTCCAAAATGATCAAAAAGACTGATTGATACTGTATGTGGCAGACAGCCAGTCTGGGAGAGATGGCAGAAAGGGGAGGCTACACAGATACACACAGACACACACAGACACACACACACACACACACACACACACACTCACACACTCACACACTCACTCACTCACTCACTCACTCACCCTCTCAGAG
Source organism: Macquaria ambigua (assembly GCA_008360985.2). Lineage (NCBI taxonomy): Eukaryota > Metazoa > Chordata > Actinopteri > Centrarchiformes > Percichthyidae > Macquaria > Macquaria ambigua. Next base: position 66,991 of record VMKM01001253.1, on the reverse strand, counting down.
CAGCTGTGGTTAAAGGAGAGTCTTGTAAATCAGGGGCCCCTGTCAGACAGTTGTCTAGATTTAATAGATTGACAGTGAGGACTAAGGCTGAGGTAACAGTTAGCAGTAACAGTAACAATGTTACTCAAGTTCCTCAAGATCATTGGAGTTGAACTGCAGCAGGGACAGCAGAGACACCAACATCTGAACGAAGATGGAGGAGGACAGAGCAGAGAAAGGAGCAGTTGTGTACATTGTGTATATTGGAATGCAATGGGGCCAATATATTGACTAATATGACCAATATATTAACTCTGCAGATTATGTGTATCTTTTAAACTGAGCAGTTTTATGGTGACAAATCAGTTTTTGTTAAAATGATAATCTTCTTCTTGGACAAAGGTGTGAAGGTGGTTTAAAATCCACCTTGCTCTATTAATACCTTTCTTGAATTAGTACTAAACACTGCACTGTTTGCAATCATCTGCACTCACTGGAGCGGTTAGACTGGCTAAACCTCAAATAGAAAGAACATTTATTGTCTTCAAATATAATGCAGGTTGGGTTAGTCATATCAATTCAATATATTGAATGTTCATTTATATAGGGACAAATACATAGCATGGACCCAGGGCGGTTTCTAGCGTTTTTGGGGGCCCTATGCAAAATGTTGTGTGGGGGCCCCTATTTTGTGATATATATATATATATATATATATATATATATATATATATATATATATAATTGTTAACTATTGACCATATATGGTTCTTAGCCATTGTCCTGTCCTGGTTAAACAATGGTTAAATCCATTGGAATATTCTTTTGTTGTTGTCCTTACGATGTTTGTTTTACTTAATAATGACAAATACTAGAAAATTCAGCTCAACACAACACTGAGATAGACAGTATTGTACAGTAAGATCAATAAGATAACTGCTTTGTGTTGTACAAACTGTCATTATTGTCATTGTTGTTACAGTAGTCTGGCTGGGGGTTTGACTTTGATTGGTTAAGCTTGTAGTTCAATGCAGTATATATTTATTTCAATGTGAAACTGTGAAAAAAAGGTTTCTGACAAATTCCTTTCTTGTCCACTTTGTCCTCGCTCTCATTGTCCCTCTCTCTCCCTCATAGTCTGTCCTGAAGCAGGATGGAGGAGTCTGACCTGCTGAAAGAGAGGCTACAGGCCATCACTGTAATGCTTCACTCTACTCTGCTTAATATCTTCTCAAGTGAAACACTACTGTTGGAGTTTTGTAGTGCTGTATCTGCTACAGTAAACCAAGCTAAACATTCATTAAAACTAACTTATATTACATATATCTGTGTCACTCTGTTGACTTTACCTGTAACCTTCAATTTATTGGAATCTGTTCTGTAAATTCACTCATTTAACCGTTTGTCTTTGATGTAACAGGAGAAGCATCGCATTCAGGAAGACATTAGACAAAAGAAACTGGAACTGGACCAAGAGAAACTCAAACTACAGCATCTAAAGGTTGGCTACGCTCATTTACACTTAAAGTCTCCACCCTCAGATTCTGCTAGAACAGTCTCCAGCAAATTTAAAAAATGCAACAAGTGAGGGGGGCGTGGCCTTGTGGCTGCATAGTGTGTGGGTCAGGGAACATGGGGGAGACTGACTGACATTGATTAGAGTCTTTTTTTATATACATTCCATGACGTAGACAGATCCCAACCGGTTGACTCTATGTCAGCATTGGCCTCGCAGGTTCAGGGCTGATTTAAATCAGTAGATGGCGTGTCGAGCCATTTTCAACCCATAAAATGCCCATTTGGTAAGAAATGTCAATATTAACACCAGCACTGATGTGTTTCATGACAGTACAGTCACATGATTTAGTTTATAGCTCAAAAAACATGTTTAAGTGTGCACTACCTCTACATCTACCTCTACTCAGTACATGGTCTGAATAAATGTATAAATGGTCAGCAATAACATCAGATGAGGAATATGGTAAACCATTTGGATGGATAGGTATTATCTCTTATTAGCATGAATAATCACTCGGCCCATCTGTTTGTCCACAAATGTTTACATTGTTATTCTTCCCGTGACCTCTACAGGCACTGTGGTCACCATTAACTATTTGACTACACTGATGAGCTGCTGTTATATGCTCCCATTTAGTGAAATCAGAATGAGATGAACAATGATCAGAGGAAATTAAGACTGCTGTCTTAATCCACATTATTGAAGCCTGTGTTCTGTCCTTTGAAATCATCAGAAAAAAGCTCTGAGAGAGCAGTGGCTGCTGCAGGACTCAGCTTCCCACAATGCAACAAACTCCCCACAGCAACAGAGCCTTCTGTCTGACCAGCAGCAGACCAGGGCACTGCAGCTCAACATCCACAGGTACAAAACACAGACAAACACACACACAGACAGACACACATACCAGTATGACCTATTTGACCTGTTGCTAACCTGCACCGTTTCTCTGACCCATTAGGATAGAAATGCAGGTGGAGACTCTGGAGAGAGAGGAGTCTATGATTTCTACCAATGAGAGCTTCATCCTCAACAGACTGAAGGCTGTGGAGAAAAGTCCAGAGGACATCATCAAGGTACACACACACTGTCTCTCGCAGAGACACACACACACACACAGCTGTATTTTCGTTCTTCCATTACGTTGTATTTACTGATTTGTGTTTGTCTTCTAGGAGGCCCAGGACAGCGTTGTTCCTGGTAAGTCATGATATAATTTTTTGGATGTTTTAACCAACACCAAAGATGAATCTATGTTAACAGTCCTGCTTTCTGTCCCACAGAGCCATTGCAGGTCACCACAGTGATCCCTGATGTCCCAGAATCCCTCTCTCCGCCAACAAACAAACACTCTGAACTAAACACAGCAAGAAAGAGTGAGATCAATTTTTCAAAGATTTTTACACATTCCTGTAAAGTCATTCAAATCCATAACTTTGTAAACTGCTCTGAATCCAAGCTGACTGTATCACCTGTGCCCTGTGAAGAGGCAAGCTACAAACAGATCAGATCCACCTTCATGGACAAGTTTAGTGATGCTGGACAAGGCTTCACCTAATGACTCCATAGACCCACTGGCAGATTTCCAGATAGACCTGGTTTGCACACAACCAGACTTGAATGCCAATTTTGTATATGGAACCTTTGACCTAAGGTCGTCTGTTGATGATTGACCAACTTTGAGTTGCATATGATGTTTACAAGACATGTGGTTATTACTATCTCTGTATACATGATCCTAACAGTATCCATATTTCTGATGATCTGTGTGCAGCTCTGCCTTTGTGTCCGTTGTGCCACACTATCCTTTCTGTACTGAGTGAGTTACCTCAACAGTTGACAATCACCCAGTTTGTGTATACTACTACAGTTAGAACTGTGATGAATTCAGCTTTTCCATCTGGTCACCAGTAATTGAAGATGAAAGAAACAGTTTATCCTCCTCATTACCCATGTGAGACTTTCCATTTCAGCACGTAGATCATTTCACCAGGATATGGTGTTTATATGCGCAAACGCAAAACCAGGATACTTCAAAAACCTGTATATCTAGTTCGCATGTAAACACACTCATTATGTGATGATGATTGAGACAGGATATTTGGGAGAGGCTGCCATAGGCTGTGTAGGAGATGTAAACATGTAGTGCTGGTAATACCTGCTGGAGGACTATTTCTTCTCTAACTAAAGAGAGAACTTTGGGGACTTTGGGGATATAGCGTTGTTATACCCTTTAAAAAAAACTTTACTATGGGAGCAGCAGCTAAAGCTGAAGTGGTCATTGCTTATCGTGAAAGCAACCTGACTGAACTGTATTCTTATGTTATTAACATAGACTTTGTCTGTCTTCCTTCTGTATCTCAGCTCTGTTTGCCATGGAGATCAATGTGACTAAAAACCTATTGACTGGGGAGAGCACAGTTCTTTCTACAGCAACAGTTCCCCCTGAGGAGTTAAACCAACATGCCAGGCTCAAGGTTTACGATGACGGCAGGAAGTGTGTTTATGCCCTGAATTCACAAGAGGTATTATCATTATTATTAATATAGCAAAAATATGAGCATTCTGTTTAACTTAAAGGCATGCCTAAATAGAGAGTAGAAATGATCTGATTTTTGGAAACAATACAACACTGAGAAAGGGACAGATCTACCTTATTAACATGATAATCAAGATTATATTAGAATAAGATAAGTAGAAGATAATTCCTACATTTCTGGCACTAGGCTTAACAGAGGGGGGCAGGTTATCAAATGTATCATTAAATTCTGATGTGTTTAATGACCTGAACAGGATTATTTCAGATTTTCCTTCATTGAGTTGGAGGAAGTTATCAGACATCCAATGCTTGATGACAGTTAGACAGTTCTGTAAGGATTTCAGAGTGTTGGTGGATCAAGATTTTATGGACACATAAAGTTGTGTGTCATCGGCATAGCGATAAAAAGAAATAGAGGATGTAAAACTAACTAGCAGCGACCCCTCCCTATTTTGTTTTCCCAGGATCAACTGCTTTTTCTTCTTTTGCCATTGACCTCTCATTGTGTTCTCTAATAATGGCCCATATTCCTTTTAATTTTTAGGGGTCACATGACCAGAGCTGTGTGTCTGAGCTGTCAGCCAACGAGGTGGAACAGTTGCTGAGAAGAGCCACAGTGCATCGCCAAGTAAACCAACAAAACTACCACCAAAATCACAGCAGAAGGGAGGAGCATTGCTTTTACAACCACCAAGATGAGAGAGACACAGTGGAGGGGTGTGACCTCAGAAACCAGGGAGGGCATTATGGTAATCATCTCCTCAGAAACAATGTAATGGAGAAAGACTTAAGCTGTCGGGAAAACTGGCAGAGAAAACCAGGGGTAGAGCATCACTACGGCCACCAGGAAAGCCATTATAGAAGGCAGGAAGTGAGAAATAACCAAAGCAACCTGAGCGAAGGTCATCGCCTTGGAAACCACAAGGGGTTGGGACATCACTATGGTAACCAGAAAGATCGTCACTACAGTTCATATCAGATGAGAAACTGTCACAGTGTTCAGGAAGATCGGCCTGCTAGCCACCACGCCAACGGCATCATCAGAAGTAATAGTAGGGTAAATGGAGGCACAGCCAATCGCTGCACTCCTCCTAGATTACATGAGCAGGAAGTAGTGTCCACCTATCAACCACAGTTCTGCTACACTCCAGCCAATTATATTCCTCTTAATGATTACATCAGCGTGGACGAAGAACAACTTTATTGCTACAGCCCACCGTCCTATCACAGCCACGATGGAAACCCACCCACTGCTTTGTACAGTGGCCCCACCCACTCTGACAGAGTGCCCTCCCCCCTCTACACAGACGACTCCCCTTACACCATCCTCAAGGCCATGGAGAGCACTGAGCCAATCACAGCCATCTTCATGGGCTTCCACACGGCGCAGGATGACAGTGGGCAGGGTCAGGAGTTTGAAGGCTCCATGAAGGCAGAGCTGGTCACCATTGAGGAGGAAAACGAAGACAAAGGAGATGACAACAGCATGACGGAGAAGAAGAGCCACACCCAGCTTGGGGGCAGTAGTTACCCAACAGGAAGTTCAGCCAATGGAACCATGGGACGTGTGGAAGGAGTTGAAGACAGAAGGTCGGAGAGACGGGTGGGACCAGGTATCAAAAAGATCCAGAAAAAACACTGTTGCACTGTCTGCTAACCGGACTTACTAATGCATGCATGAGTGTATCAGTCTGCTAACCTAATGACTAACTGCAAACAAATTTATTTTACATTTTGGTGAAATTGCTGACCTACTACGGCACTCTGAAAACAAGGCTGGATGTTAGAACTCACTGACTGACTCCTCCACTGCATTTTGAAAACTGAAGATCTGAAATCAACATCAGAATCCCATTCCATTCCATAAATGGATAATTAGTTTGCTTGATTAGATTGTTGACATTTTGTTAATAAACTACTACAATTAGGAACAAGTGTGTTAAATCTTAAACTTGATTTATGGTTGTGTTAAGGGGATACAGCATAAGCTATGCAGTAGATGACGTCGGAACTCATGTTAACTCCTTACATCAAGCATAAATTCGGTCCTGGACTCTCCACTTACCAATATTTTTATGTTAAATCAATCAAATGGCTATATGTAATGAGAAAGTGGTCACTTAAGGGGCTTTCACACCGCCGCACCGTAACTCGCCACCTCCAGTCATTTCAATGAGGGGAAGGCGGCAGAGAGGAAGTGGTTTTGATCACGTAGGTAGGGGTATGAAGTAGTTGCCAGCCGCCCACGTGAACGCGTACAGGTTTTGCTCTGCCAGTCAAAGTTCACAGTGCTGAACTTATGGCAGTAACCGCTTGGCTTTGGCCAATCAAACTGAAGGGTGCGGGTATCGCGGGTCAGAAAGAAGAGTGATGGAGGAGCTGATAATGCTGGTGTCTGAATACCCGGAGTTGTACAACACGGTGGTAGCTTCTTATAAGGACAACCAGAACACATAAATCCAATGCATTTTGATTTGATTAGTTCAATCTAGCAGGGCCTGACGTTTTATTTAAAAAAACCCCAATACATTCCACTTGCCCATCAAATTGTGGAACCAATGATTTATTTTCTTGGGGAATTATTTACGCAATGCCAAGCTAGGTTGCACAGCTACTACTATGGCAAATGCATGGTTTTTGATTTGCTTATTTGGGGAACGCTGTTGCAAGTAGTCAGGGCAATTGTCACGCCGCGTGTGAAACAGCCTTTACAGCAATGAACCCACAGAGAATTATCAACAACTCTGTAGCTCTACTGAGCTTTTTAGCCCCTTTGAGCTAATTGTTTTGGTTCCATGTAATATTTCAACTTCAACTTAAAGCTTTAACTGTATGGTTAAGTCACCACTCTTATCAACCTCATTTCTAGCAGGTAGCTGTTTTTAACCCACTATACACTACCTGTTCAGCACCAAACAGCAGACAGACAAACTCAGAGACTAGCTGGTGAACATAGTGGAGAATTTGGCAGCTTAAAGATCCAGATATTTTTCTCAGGTGCTGGTGGAGACCAAAACAGAGCTAAAAGGCGCCTGAATATTGGACTTAAACTCATCAAGTGGACAGAATTATTGCTCCAAATAAAGGCTTGTTTTGCTCTGTGTCTGCTGGATGTGGAAATACACAATTGTTTGCTATTATATTCGCCTTTACAACTTTATAAAGTAATAATATGTCCCCAGGTTGCCAAAAAATCTATTAATGCAGCTAAAAAGCGATAATCTACCCAAATATATATTATTTGAGTAGCAAACATTCATTCCCTGTAGACCTGAAAGGTATCACTAAAAAAGTTGTATTTTCATCCTCATCCAAGGAACTTTTACTATGGTCACCTTGAATTCAGTAAGTTACAGTGAATTTCAATTGTGAACAGTTTTCACTGCAGAAAAAAAATATGAAAACAAACCACCTGCAGCATAATGCACTTCTAAATGAATATGTATTCTCAAATAATACATATTATACTTTTAATGAATACATGCATTTGTACAGTACAATGTAAAAACTATATGCAGAGTATTGAGGAACTTTTTTAAAATAGTGTCTTAAGTGATTGTGCAACACCACAATGAGATGGATCTGTGTAAATGTGTAAAACAGATACAGTACAGCTCTTAAACTGGTACAGAGGGTTAGATTCCAGTGACCTGCTCTCCTCTGGCTCCCTCTGCTGGTGTAAAGGTGTTGAGGTGACCTAGTTCATATTAATGAGCAGCTATGATAACTCAGAGTGGCAGTAATGCTGGACCTAGGGATAATGGAAAATCCTATACATCAGCTAAAACTATATGGAATTTCTATGATGAGCTCAACAGTGTTTTTTTTTTTTTTTAAAGTGCTTCTGTAGTATTATATAGAGCTGTATACTGCAGTACAGTGGTTTCCAAAGTAGGTTTCAGAGACACCTATTGGTACCCAGAAAAATTAAAGCAAATTCACTCATTTCATCTGACTAATACTGCTAGATGTTAGACCAATAAGAATATATATATATATATATATATAATACCAGAATATAAAACAACGTACATAAAAACTTTTTTTTCAGTGACACATGGTGGAAAAGGCAAGGCACAATTATTAACAGATTGAAAATAACTTACTATGTCAGGATGATATTAGAAAGCATATAATCCAAGACAGGCAGTTTTTGTAAAGAACTTCATATAACACGTTGTATTTGTTTTGTTTTGACGTTTTTCCCAACTGCTGGTAGCTTTTCACATTTTTATACTAACTGCAAATATTTGAACTGTACATATGTTTGTCTACACTATGTCAGATGATGAGCATGTGTAATGATGACGCTAATAAACCTTGGTTACTGATTGATGTTAACAGCTCGTTCTCTGCTGGTCTAACCCTCAACACAACACAATACAACACTTTGTGACTGTGTGTGTGTGTGTGTGACATTAATCATGTATGATGTGAATCAGCTCAGATGTCCCCCACAGAGTCATGCTGGATATCAGTCTGTGTTAGTTTATACTGACACTGATGTCATCTCATTATACCACTGTGTGTGTGTGTGTGTATGTGTGTGTGTGTGTGTGTGTACGGGATACATCCTGTAGCTGACAGCATCAGCTCGGATGACATTAATGACAGTACTTGTATCATTGGCACTGACAGACAGCCAACATTCATTTGTCATTGAACACTGTGGTACCATTGTTATTGTTATGGCTGCAGGACAGAATCAGTCCACAGGTTACATTAACACCACCACGACTACCTCCAGGCACCTCAAAGAAAAAAGACACTGTATAGCTGACAAAGCAATCTCAACTCAAGGTCCACTTACTTGCTAGTTCCAGAGCTTTCAATGGAATCATATGGTCTTCATCAGCTGATGGATTTGTTTTGTCAACTACCATTTTTTAAGTGTAAGCTCAGAATAATGAAAAGACAACTGAGCAACTTAAGCTGCTAATGAAGGCCATGTGACATGGTGCAAAGCTCCAGAATAAGCAAGTAAGTGGACCTTGAGGTGAGTTTTTTGTTTTTGTCAACCGTTGTTTCCAATGTTAAGAATGAACAGTCAATCTCGATCCTTGTAAAGTTTCATTATTCTGTTATATCTTAAATGTTGAATGTGGAATTTTATTCAAATGAGCTAATATTATGAAACAAATACATTCATTTGTACATCAGGTAGGACACTTATATCCCTACTAGTCAAAAGTCAGAGTGCATTGTAATGTTACATTCTCATATGAAATAGGTTGTTTGTCTTTTCATTTATTTCATTATTTGGCATACAAAATATACTTCATACTGTTTAAGTAAATGCATCTCTTTGTTCAGCTAATTTTTAGCTTTTTGTAGGCTTCTTCACTTAGAATTATGGATGTTTTGCTTTTGTAGTTTGACAGCAGTATTTATAGACTAATACACTGTATCTCAGTGTATCCAACCTGAAACCCCTGTGATAACTCATCTTACAATTCAGTATGTGAAAAAGTGTAACTCAATGCAACCCTTTCTGTTTTCACCATTTTGCCTTTAAGCACATTTTCAGTCAGTGTGAAACTCGATACTCACAGCGCTGCTCTGATGGCAGTATGTGTGTTGTGTTTGTGTCAGGTACAGAGGAGGAGTGAAGGAGGAGGGTTGATCCATCTGACATGCAGGAGATTCCAGTGGTTTCTTGCTGTCCTGCTGTGATCCCTGACTGACCACTGAGCAGTTCATCATCAGCCTGCTGCTCAGCATCCACTGCTGCCTTCTTTGTTTCCCTAGGTCACACATGGGATTGTTTCCCCAGTCCCCGGTTGACGTATCATAGGTTGGTTAATAAACTTGTATTCTTCCATATTCCAATGATCAATTCAACTGATTTTCTTCTCCTCTCATGTTTCTGCTGCATCCACTGTCTCTGCCCAGCTTGTCAAAGATGAACACATTGCATCTTCCTCTACTTCTTTTTCTAATGTTGATGCTTTGTTCTGTGCAACCTTCATACTACACTCTTCTCTTTGTTTGTGAGGTAGCTATTGACCTTAAACATTTGACTCACTGTCCTCTTGTTGATGGAAATGCCTGATCATCCTTTTTTATCACCGTTGGCAAGACGCCTAGGGTGTTGTTAAAAGTATAGCTGTTTGTGATGCTAATCTTGGCAGCACACCTTCAACAATAGTGGATGCACTGTTGGGAAATCCCATCTATGTATGGCTAAAAGTGTTTGTGTAACCTTAAACAAACTATGCAGAATTATCTATGTACACTGGTTGTCTGGTAAGTCCAGCATGTGGTTTAAAGACTACAAGAAGCATTTAGTGTCTGTGGAGATGTTCTAACTTGGGGATTTTGGTCAGATGTCTTTGGTCTAGTCAGGAGTCAACTGGCCAAAAATAAAAGATGAAAAAAATATCTAAGATAAGCATGTAGTAATTTAACATTAATATGTTACCACAGTATTAAGTCAGTCTAATCACCGTTAACAAATGACACCATCACTAAGAAGGAGATCAGCTTCTACAGGCCTCTTTACCGCATTCTACATTGTATACCTTACCAGTTGTGGTTTGGGCATATCTGATGGATTCACCTATAGCACCAAGTCATCTTCCTTGTGTCTTTTGAGTTTGTCAGGGTGTAAATTCATTAGTTTGACAATAAAGACTTTCTGTGTCACGGTTTCTTGGTTCGTTTTTTTAAAACCACCCATTGTATCATCCTAAACCCTGGGGTGTAATTTCTGCCTGGGGGGGCATGTCCCCCTCACTTTTCAAAATCATGTTTGTTCCCCCCACATTTACAGTTTACCTTCTACAATTGCTCCAAAATCTCACGTAAAAGTGTCCTATTATTATCATTACTGTCCAGCTGTCACAATTGAGAGAAAGGAGCACAAAAGGGCAGCAGCAACTGTCTAATGGACTTTTTTTTTGACCTGTATTTCACCTCTTCCTGGGGTCTTACACAGCCTGAAAGGAAGATCTGACAGACTCTACTGGGGGCTGAGTTGTGTATGTTGTTAGGATTCAAAAAATATAATATACAAAAATAAAAAAATCTCTTTTTTAAATTTACTGTCAAAGTGAGACTAGTGCTGTGTCTCAAATCGCGTACTTCCGTACTTACACTTAATATTTTGAGTGCATAAGTGCGTTCACACTGACAAGTATGGCAAAATGAAGTGTACTATGAGTACCTGGATGATGTAACGATTGTTACGGCTAAAAGTAAAAGCACGTTCATTTTTTATTCATTTTTAAATGTAATTGAATTGAAGTCAAGTGAGCAAACAAGCTGGCAGATATTTCGGAGTGCGGCAATCGCAGTAAAATGTTGGCGATAATGCTCCGCCTGGTTGCAATCTGTCATTAAAAAGTAGAAGAAGACGCGGTCAAAGGTTGCGATCGTCATTTCCGGTAAGCGCACAACAGCAGTATTCGATTTGAGACAACACTACCCTGTCAAAATTAACGCACTACACAAGTCAGTACATAGTGTGCACAGTATACTGCATGTAAGTGTACTAACGGAAGTACGCGATTTGAGACACAGCATAGGTAACGTTTGCTGAACACTAGCAACCACTGTGGCCACAAGTGACAATTACGAGATGATGGTAAATGCTAAAACATAGTGTAAAAGTAGCATAAGAAGAGAAGAGTCATCAAGTAGGTGAACACACTCAGTAATGTCAATTACACAGCAATATCAACCTAAACTTTATCTAAAGATTTGCTAACATTCACCACCATAAGCTACTGGTAGTTAGCCCAACATCGCAAGACCAATTCGCAATTGGTCAATTAGTGCAGTTGTTAGTTCTTAGTACCATCCAGTTTGTTTAATACTGACGTGATAGCAGATTCAGAACGTTCCACATCAGCGGCAGCCATCTTGGTTGTTTATGAAAATGCAGAAATCGGCGCTCTTCTGTACAGTCATCGTATCAAACCCGCCCCATATTAGATAAACGGTTGTGATTGGCCCGACCCAGGCCTGGTCAGCTGGAAATCTGTCTGAATGGGAGGGGGACCAGACACATCTGCCAGAGCAAATAAAACATGAGCTCGCAGATTTGTCTGGTTCCCAGGCTAGCTGCTAACACCAGGCTGAGAAAATTTGTATTGGCAAAACCCCTGAGTGAGGGTGCTTTTTGTTGCTTATCATTTCTACTTTTCAACTGTAAAAGAAAGAATTTATTTCTTCTCTCAAAAGTTTCATAGTCTCACTTTAATTAGAAAGACGCTGTAATGTCATGTAATGCCTGAAAAGACAGTGTTCTTGTTAGTCAACTTGCAAATACAAAATTATGTATTATAAAGTATCAGGTCTCTGTCTGTGAAACTAAATGTGATTTTTAGTAAGGTTATCATGGAAAGCATGATAACCAACTTCATCATAATGTGTTATGTGCTAGATTGATATAGTTATTTAATGATGTCAGAACCTCCGACTTCATGCCTAAACCACATTTGCTATTTATGCAATATATTGCTATATATTTAGCCAAATTAAAATCTGAGATTTATAAGATCACTGGTGGCAAACCTACACCATTCAGGAAGTTATCACTGCAACTGAAATTATGATTATTTACTCTTTGTAAAATGTCCCTGCTGATAGACAACATGTTTGCGTCTGACCATCAAAATGGCTGCTGACAGGTAAACAGACCATAAACACACACACACACAGTAGGTTTCAGGAGCTTTATTGAAGTTGTCATCACCAGACCTTTCATTTGGCAATAATAAATGACTGAAAATCAAGGCAAATAAACTAAGCAATAAACAGAACCAGAATATATGACACTAGTGAGGAAAAGCTGTAATAGTCGGGACAGCCGTGTATATGAGTCCATACAGAATATTCTAGCAAGTAGCGTGACGTGTCACCCAGTGTTACCTCTGTATTCATTGACAAGTGTCATGAGCACTACCACACCTGACAAGAGAAACTCAGAAATGTTAAAGAACATTTATAACATTTAAAAGTAGTGTTGTGGAGTAATAAAGTATCTTAGATTAAGTTAAGATGATGCGAAAAACTAAAACAGGAACCAAACCAGGTATGGATATAACACCCCAAATGCAATGAAATCACAGGGCAAACACTGAGTGTACAGTTGTGTGTATCATACAGTATATCTAACACAATAACATAATGACATGCTGAACTTCAAACCTGGCCTGCTTTTGACGTAACAGTTATTATTGGAATTCAGTACATCTGAGAATCTCGTATGACATCACAGCTTCAATATTTTTGTTCTTAAAGGATATGTTCAGATTCTTTCAAGTCTACAATACTCACATGCTTTATGTTTATTGAGACAGTTATTGTTCGCTGTAATCATTGTAATCTCCATACTGGCCCTGAAGGGATCCTTTCCTCGTGTGACTACAGTAGAAGAGGTGGGGGACAAAAAACCATTCTGTGCAAAAATGCGTTCCAAAGCTAATATGAGGCTTTAGCCATTTGAGTTAGCCACAGCAAGAATGTGGCTAACTCACAATCTAGAATTTAATTTCAGTGGATTTCATTGGTCTAACACTTGTTTCTGACAGCAAAACACAACTCTGAAGGTTATACCATTGCGCAAAGATAGCTATTTGATTTGGCTAACTCAGACTGCTGAATTCTCATAATAACTTCAGCTGAACTTTGGAAAGCATTTTGTTGAGGACTATTTTGTGCCTCACCTCTTACAGTGTAATTGAGCTAGAGCAGATTCATTTTACAGCCAGTATTAAGAGGTGGAAAATAGCGACCATCAACTCTTTCAATGTACATAGGAAATGCAGCATTGTATTAAGATAGACTTGAAAAAATTCAAACCTAGCCTCTCAACATTTAGGGCAGCAAATATAGATGCAGGCTACATCATATAACACAGATTCAGGTTAGTTAGTTAGTTAGTTAGCTTCCTAGGTAGTTTGATCCTTTGTAGTATATGTTATACTGTAACACAGTAGCTCAAACACATTACAGCTTATAGCACAATCAAAATATAGTGATGCTAAACTGAAACTGCTGCTGTTAGCACTCAGCTGGTATTATTTCACCCAGGCAGTTAAAATCATCCCATTTCTGAGTTGACATGAATGCACCTTTATTCCACAGCTGAGTCAAATTGAGTTTATTGGAAACAAGTGAGTGAGCTCATTCTGGAGCAATAGAAGCCCAACTAAAGTAAGCTCCGACTAGTTGATGTATGGAGGATGGATTACTATAAAACATATACTCATACACACATGCACACACCACACAAAAAAATATTCTCCTAAAAAACATGGCAGACAATTTCAAATAGTCATTCTGACACAATATATTATAAACCTCTTATAAATAAAAGCTTTAAGGATTCATAAGCATTGCTCAATTCATAAATATATGCAGCAAAAATACAATAAATCTCTCTTTTTAGGAATCAGGACAGGACATAAAAATATGTAAAAATCTTCACTATACTTTAGGATTACAATATCTGATTCGTTCACAAGTGCTCAAGTTATTTTGCTAAAACAGCAGAGCCACAGATAGACAGAGTTTGGCCAGGTCGTATCAATCAAAAAAATAAAACATTTGTCTGGACTACATACACCATGTAAACGCTTCTAAAGCTAACATTTTGGCTGCAAATATGTACCACCATGGTGATGTAGCAGCTCATTTTAAAGGTGTGTTTAGGCTGAATGTGAATGTTCGCCTTGAGTTACTGTATTCACATGAATTTGACGGCTGGAGTGTTTTTACAGTCTGTTCATTCCCCCCAAACAGCCAATGTAACAACTCTACAGACGTTAGCTGTAAGCTAGCTAGCAATGTACGCACTTAATGTACACGACTGTGTGGGGTGTGCCTGCCAATGGGTGCTGCCTTGAGAAATGACTGCTTCTACTTTTTAGAGCTAACCAAACAGAGCTAACCAAAACTAATGTTATATTAGGTAGCTAGCTGACAAAAGTTACGTGCCGTGCATTCCATGCGGACGAAGGAATACAGAAAACTAGCATGGCTTGCAACTTTTGTGTATATTTTCTCTTTCCACTATGTTTACAAGAACTGCTCCCTGATCTGGAACTCTGTCTGGGTTAACCGACCTCCTCCAAAGAGTAGGCAAAAGCTAGTCTGTACAACTGTGACCCAAATGGCTTTCAGTTAGCAGCAAGCACTGTTTAGCCAACATGGCTGACACGGAAACCTGGGACATCCAAACTCTTTTGATCAATGGCTCATTATAAAATTCCACTAAGGTAGTGATTTTCAAAGTCTGGGTTGGCACATTTAAAATACATGAATTGAACATAACATGTTTAATTATTTTTGCATATACCTTCTCAAATCTCTGCTATGCATAGCTACAATATTTTCAAATAAACACTGTATGCTGTTAGTCACTTTAAAATATATAGACTAAATTTATAACCCAAATTATGTGACTGCCCAGAAAAAGTTTGAAAATCACTGCAATGCAGTCATTGTCATAAAAAAACCCAATACATATCATTAAACAGTTGTACTAGTAGGCATAATTCATTAACATCTAGAAATCAAAGTGCTATATTAAATATTAAAAAGGAGAATACCGCCGGTGTAGGAAGCCGAAGTGCTTCCAAAGTTTACATAAAATATGGGCCACATGTCAAAAACTGTGGTATTATTATGATTGCAATTTTATACTCAGTTATTATTGTGATACACTTCCTGGGAATGTGCCTTAGAAGTTAACAAAAGTTATTATAGGAAAATGTCTAATCTGTGACATGACAGGCTGTTCCATTGTGTCATACAGTCATACTGTTTCAGACATCATGCAAAAGACCAGTTTGACTTTGAAACCAGGACTTCTCGACTTTTCCAACCATTAAACGATTATGGAAACCCAAACTGGGTAAATTATCTTAATCTTTGAAACTAAGCTTACTGAAAGAAACAGTCCTTTTTGATCTATTGGTTTATGATCTATTGGTTCTAACCCATAGTTTTGACAAACATTGCAGTAGACAATGGCTGCTGACAGACAGGATTGTATGGGTTTTCTGGACGAGGAGGAAGAAACAGAGGCATAATATTTCATTTTGTCTTTTAAATGGCTGACAGTTGAGTTCTGTTGTTGCTCACTCCTTCTTCTGATTGGCTAATAGGGAGGCCTCCCATCGCTGCGCCATGGTGTTCTGTCGTCGTGGCACCGAAGAGAGGGAAGGGGGGAACTGGAGGGAGGGGGAGATTCAGCTAAACCACTGGAGCCAAGGTGAATGGATAGATGGATAGTTTCATGGGGCAAAAGAGAAATGAACAGAGGACGGGGTAGTTGGAAGAATTATTGGGCAGATGGATGAAAGAGTGATGGGTAGATGAAAAAAAGGACCCAAATAATGATTTTTTTGAATTGTGAACTAGTGGATTAAAAAATTAATCAGTCCAACTGATTAACAAATCAGAAAGTTCACAATTAATAAAGGCAACAAATGAATGAATGAGTAAAGGAAGAATCAATGACCCAACATGGAAATTGCAAAAGAAGAAAGTTGAAAATTGATTTTTATGCTATGTACTGATACATGAAACAATCCAACACAGTGAAATACAATCAGCTGCAGTGTAACAGAATAGTAGGCTACAGTATACAGTCCAAAAGTCATTATATTGCATGTTAGTATCAGGGAGGACATTAAATGTTTGAGTGAATATCACTGTAAGGAAATAGAATATTATCATGAAGTTAGATGTTCTTGATTGGTTTCCTGTATGTGTACTGTATATGTGATTAAAGCTGCACTCATCAATATTTCTATATAAACAATAGATCAATACGGGGCATTCTACTGAAGCTGATTACTATCAGTGCGTTTACATGCCCTTAAGTAACGGGTTACAGTTCTCCAGTAAGAAAGAAACCCGCTTTCTGTAATCGGGGTAGGGGATTAGTGAAACCTGGTTTCCCCAGGTAGCTTTTTCTTCCAGAACTCAGATTTCTTGGCCCTGTATACACGTAACTGAGTTTCTAATTGGCTTTTTACAAGTACGCATGTGCATAACAAAAGACTGCAGACAGAGAAAGTAACAGTAGAGCAGGTGGATGAAAGAAGAGATCACTACACAGAGTGATGCATCATTTTATTCAAAATAATTATCTTAAGTCCGACTGAGGACAATATCCCTGTGAGGAAAAGATCTGCTCTGTCTGTCTGTCCTCTCACAGCTGCGACCCCAAAAGGACCAACTGACACAGCATCTTCTATTACTACTACAGTTAAATAAGAAAGCCATGGTTACAAAATAAGGTCAGGTGTAGGGGAGTAATCTGATTACTGATCTGCTGCATGCATACGTGGATTTACAGTATACAGGTTATTTGAGTGCATGTAAACGTGTTCTCCGATTACCTGCGTAATCTGGTTTCTCTGAGTAACCTTGTTACTTACAGTAAGTGTATGTAAGGACACTGTATGACTTTAAGTGTTTGAATAAGAGGGTGTAAGAGAGACTCTATAAAGAGGGAAAAGCTTGGAGATTTGATGTCTTGAGTTTGAGACGTTTCACCTCAAAATGAGTGTTTTAGCCAAGGTGATGTATTGTTAGGGCTGCCCCCGACCAAAGATTTTCCTAGTCGACTAGTAGTTGTTAGTTCAAGCTACTAGTCGACTTGTCATCGCACGTTTATGATATTAATTACATTATTTAAATAAATATTACAAGCACACATACGAAGCGAGCTGCCCGTTAATGACGATGCTAACTGCAAAAGCGGTAATCATTCTGAATGTGTCAGAACAACCAGCAAAGAGACTGAACATTTTGTTAATTTATTTCACCACAGTATAACATTGTTCGGCTGCAGACTCAACAACAGGGTGTACTTCGTGTGGACTTCACAGAAGCTGTGTCTCAATTCCAGGGCAACGTCCTTCAAAGGCTGCATTTGAAGCATGTTCTTATAATACATCCATGATTTGAAGACTGAATGTGTCACAGCGGAGCGACAAGGATGTTCCATGTTCTGACTCAGTGTTACAAGAGAAAAGGTCCGTGCTGCAACCGCCCCCCTGATACTTTTGTCCCGGCCCTAACAACAAGGCGCAGCTCCCGAATGGGGATTTTTTTTCAGCAACTAACAACCAGTGAAAACTTGACTAAGACTCTTCTCATCGACAAACGTTTTGGTCGACTATTGGGGGGCAGCCCTATGTATTTTGTTTACTAATTGTTTGGAATCTCATGTCAGAGGCAAAACTAGAATAAACTACAGTTTGTCCAGTCAGTTAAATGGATATAGATATAGCTTTTCAGACTTCCTATTTACTTCCATACAGAGGCTGCAGCAGACATCTCTGTCTCCAAATAGATAGATAGATAATGTAGCTAGAGTTTGTGTGTCCAAATGTGTGTATGTGTCAGCCAACCTTGTGGTCACAAGACAAACTGGATCGTTCCATTTTCCTGGTCCTGGAGGGGGATGAAGGGGAGGAGACACATCTGTCTGGAACCTCTGGCTCTGAAACAAAAACAAAGGGAACAAAAAGGCCATTTAATCACACCGGGGAAAAGAATTATCTAATGTTATCATTTAATAAGATAGTCTGCAGACAGAAAGCAGATTTTTTAAAAATGTATTTCTCATCTCACATACTCTGTTCAACAATGGGTTGAGAATGGTGAAAACGCACCATCATATGCAAACCTTTGAATTGTTTATGACACTATTTTGAATCCCCAACTATAAATTCATAGAATTAAGGCAAGGGACACAAAATGGCTAGTACTTAATGGTGTGGAGGGTGTGTAGTTACATCAAATAGGACCAGTGGTTCAGTTGGCTCGGTTTGGTTGGTGCACGGTTGATTGAAAATTCAGTTTGAGCTGAACTACAACACAACAGAAATGTTCCTTGGATGTTCAGTTGTTCATGTCCCCACAAATGTTTCTGATACTTGGATATGTGGGCATGACTCTACGTACCGTTGTAACTGATGTTATCGTTCAGGCCCGGAGACACCAGCACAGTATCGTACCTCTCTCCCCCTCTCCTCCACTCCTCCTCCCTCCTCCTCCTCCACATCTCCTCCCTCTGCCTCCTCCACTCCTCCTCCCTCTGCCTCACCATGCGGATCTCTTGCTCCACCAGCGACTGGCTGCTGAGGGAGCGTAGCTTAAAAAATGGATTGGACGAGAAAGTGCTCTCCTGGGTTTCCATGGACGCAGGGCCGGAGCTTAGGCAGAACTCGGAAGCGCTGCGAATGATCAGATTGGAGGTTTCCACGACGATGACATTGGCAGAAGGCACCGGATCCAGGCTTGTCGGCCAATCGGAGAGGCCCCCGATGGCAGAGGAGAGTAGGCGGTTCCTGGAGGCGGAACTGGAGCAGTCAGGCTCCAAGATAATGACATTATTGGCTGTCATTTCATGGTAGACAGACCGGGGAAGGGAAGAGGAGCAGGAAGGGGATGGGGAGATGGACAAGGTAGGGGTGCGGCAGGCTGGAGGTCTGGGTGGAGATCGTCCTGTCTGCAGGGTGGATGGTCTGAACACAGAACAACAGAAAAATAACAATCAACAAGTCTGAACAAGTTTCATTTTGGCTCAGTTTATCTGGTTCCCAGTAGAAGGAACAGTGGACATTAATAGTGAGTGGAAATGTCTGTGTCATGTGAAAGATTTGGGTCATAGTGACGAACCAACAGCAAATGATCACCAACTCTGCAGTTCCCCTCAGCTCTGCAGGACATTTAGCCTCTTTTAGCTCATTGTTTTGGTTCTCCAGCCTACACACGCCATTCTCAAACCTGTTTACAGACACAGCAGGCAGCTGTTTTCAGAAAAAAAGCTCTGATAAATCCACTATACACTACCTGCCTAGCACCAAACAGCAGACAGACAAAGTTGGTGACTAGCTGGTGAACATAGTGGAAGATTTAGCAGCTAAAGAGACAGATATCTTCCTCAAAAACAGAGCTCAAAGGAGAATGAATATTGGACAATGTTTTTGGCCCCCAGATAAATGTAACAAACAAAAAGGAAAACTAATATTGTTCCGTGTCTGTTGGATGTGCAACTGTTTGCTAACATGGCATAACTTAACTAACAGCAATACCTTTATAATATGTCAGTGTTGTGTGCTCGTTCCCCCGCCATCAGGTAGCCAAAAAAAACTTTATTAAAAAAAACTATTTTAATTTATAGTATTTTTCCCAAATATTAGAACTAATGACAGGTTAAAGACTTAACATATGTCATCACCCATTTAATTAGCTGTGAACAACACTGATACCCCATTTCCACCAACATGGAACGGGTTCCATTCCAGTTCGCGCACCTAATTTTTAGCATAAATTGGTTCTTATCATTAATAGTTGGTCCATGCTTGTTTTTTGGACAAAAACAAATATCTATAATAACAGAACAAAAGCTCACAGGTAATCAACGCATCCTTGGTAACAATGGTTCCACTCAAAACTGGTGGAAACGCAGGCTGGTTGGCTAGATAGCACCAAGGTTCCAATCCTGAATCCTGAACGGAACCAGATCAAGAACCAGAGCTAGTTTGGTGGAAAGAGGGCATGAGTGGTTCAGATATGTTTTTAATTACAGACCTGATAATACTGGCACCGTATATTTTAGGGTTTTTTGAATTGTCTTTCATTCATGTACTAGAGTCATACTGGCTCAGTTTTAGAGCCAGTGTAGTTTTCATAGTTATTAGTTATAGTTATACTTGGTATCGCCGCCTAAATCAGGTGTATTATTAAAAACAGCAATGTTCTATAATTTATACGACTTCTTACTGCACCAAAAAGACTGCATTATACTGCTGTGTAGGGTTTATTTATAGGTATAGGTTTATTTTTTTGTTACCTGGGTATAGTCAGGCCCTGTGCAATCATCCCCCTCTCCTTGCGGTGCCGTTCCTCTCTATCCAGAGTCAGTCGGATCTCTCTCTCCACTGCAGTCTCTGGCTCCTCCAGGGGGCTGCGGTATGATGAGTCATCCAGGCCTGAGTCCTCTGAACTGGGGGACAGTGTGGAGGACAATGGGGGCTCCCTGGGCACTGGTGGATGGATCTCCCTTTGAGAGGACAGGAGGAAACCCAGCGTAAGTTCAGATGAACTAAAAGCCAACAAGACACAAGAGTTGTGTTTCCATTAAACTGTTGCGCAAGTTTTCAGAAAACTTTGGAGATTTTGGCATTTGTATCTTCTGATCCACATGTAGACGGTTGTAATTTTATCCACCAATATGTTGATAGAGAGGGGGGTTAAATGCAACAAGGGCCCCTATCTGGATGCGAAGCAAGGGTGTTACAGTTACATAAACCTCCAACACCCCTGCTTTCTTTTTTATAGAGTATAGCTTCAGTTAACCGGCATCAACTGCTTTGTTCATGCTTCACAATCACTGTCTCATTCATCAGCTGTGTGGCTACCAGCTGTCTACTAACGTCCAATCATATTCATGCGGGTTATTCTGATGATGCACTAGGAGAAGCAGAAGCAGGTATGGCAATGTCAGGGTGTATTCAAAAGATTTGAGTCCATCAGCCTTACACATCTTCCTTTTTTGATATGCCAACTTTTCCTCCATTTTTGCCATACTATGGCTTTTTTTCCCCAAATTTCTGGC
The DNA here is from genome assembly GCA_008360985.2 of Macquaria ambigua. Lineage (NCBI taxonomy): Eukaryota > Metazoa > Chordata > Actinopteri > Centrarchiformes > Percichthyidae > Macquaria > Macquaria ambigua. The sequence goes on along the minus strand of VMKM01001253.1, from coordinate 45,367 downwards.
CTTTCTTTCTTGGCCTAGACTTTGGGTAAAAACATGCAATTGAAATCCATTGCTAAGCCCAAAAAAGAAATTTGTATTTCTATACTAAGCTGTTCCATTTAAAATGTTGAAATGTATAAATTAATCAAACTTCTGAATTAGTGTCAGCAGACTAAATTCTGTCTGAGAAATTTCAATCAAAAATAAGAAAAGTAGAACTGTCAGTGCCTCCAGTATTTCCTACCTGTGTTTGAGTCGGGGGCTACGAGTGGGGGGGTACAGTGACGTGTGGGTGCCCTGGAAGCTCCCCTGAGCTTTGAGCCCTGGTTTGGGAATTGGCTGACCTTTGACCTCTTCCTCCATCTTCCTCCACTGCTGCCGGGCCAACAGAAAGTCCACATGCTCAGTGGATACATTTTCACTGTGGGTCTGCTGGTGGACACGGAAATCTACAGGAACCTGAAGAGAAATATGAGGTTAAGGAGTAGATTACTAAACATGTGATTGGGAGATGTTTTCAGTCTCAAAAAAACACATTTGAAAGAATCCACCATAGAAAAGCATTTTAATACACATACATTATTACTATTAAACAGAGACCGAATTGATTCATAGGCGTGCTTATAAGATGAAGACCTTCACAAGAACTTTGTTCAATTTCACAGCCACTTTAAAGCATTTTTAGGCCTTGAGTACCTGGAAATTACTGAAACACAGTCATCGTCTGTTTTGGGAAGTGATTGGGATGTACTGCACTTGTCACTTGGGTCAGTGGTGTTGCTTTCTCCATAGGGGAAACATTGGCCAGCATGGGCTCAGTGTAAGCTTTTATTTTGTGTTGTGGACAGTGATCAAAGTGAATTAAAGAATAGCCATTTATTTGACAATCCCACTGATTTCAGTTATGAAATTTAAAGTGCAACACTAACAGTTACCTTTCATTCAAAAAAAATACTATAACAAGACAAGTATATGTGTGTGTACCTGTTGTCAGACGCCTTAACATTTGTTTATTCTGGTGTTGCTGGCAACCAAATGTAACTTTCTTGCAACATTTATAAGTTCAACTGTAGCATCCTGAATTTGGTGGGAACCTTGTAATATTTGCTGTAAAAAAGATGCTGTAAAAAATAGTTTATTAATCCACCCGGCACTTCTGTGCAGCGTCTCCAGCTATGGCACAGGTTGACAGGTACAGATGGTGAGTGGAGGTTTTGGTACAGGTCAGTGGTACCATACCTGGCCACCTCACTGTGACGTGACACTGTATCTGGCTGTTGTTTGACAAGACATACTTAAGACACAGACATGAGATTGATATCTATTGTCTCATCTAGGGTTGCAAAGGGTCAGTTAATTTCAAGGGAATTTTAAGGGAAGTTAAGCTCAGGAATTTTTGAAAATTTGCACAATTTCAATATAAAATTCATACCTTTCATGGTTCTTGAATCTGAGGATTTTTCAACTCAATGAATGAACATAGTCAGAGAAAAGCTGATAAATGTCTTACGTGAACAGTGTATGAAACTGGCTCACCTCTGATGCTCACAGGCAAAGTAAATTAGACCAAAGGAAGTATTTGCCCTGGTGACAGACAATGCTGCGAACATGAAGGCTGCTTGGTCTAAAGTAGAGGAGGCCTACCCTCACATCAAACCTATTGGTTGTGCTGCACATGCATTGAACCTACTCCTCAAGGACATCATGGCACTGAATACAATGGATACACTCAACAAGAGAGCTCAGCAAGTAGAAACAGAAGTCTTGCTCAAGGAGAAACCTCGCTCTGAAATCTCGCGACAGGTCAGTTGTTGCAAGAAGATGACTTTGTTTCTGGTCAAACAAAAAGGATCTTACTCTTTAACAAAAAGGTCTGTCTCTGTAGGGATCCTTTCCATAATGTTGTCAGACACTTCGAATAACAATCTGAGCCTGTCAGCTGCAAAAACAAGCAGGTGCAGTTGCCCTCAAGGATTACTTTGCAGCCATTGCGGCCTGTTTCGCGGCTGCCGGATGAGGCGATCTACTGGACCAATTCCAAAACTTTTTGTACCTATTAGTCATTTACACCCCAAAATTTGTGAAAGAAAAAAATAGGACCCTGGTTTAAAAATACCGCTAATTTCCAGCATGAAAATCAGATGCGCTACATGGACATTCACCACCAAACCATCACACCCTCACTGTCCACCTTGCCACATAAAGGTCACACTACTTCCTGGACTGGCACTGAACATAATGGTGCGCTGCAGAATTATTCAATATGAACGTTCCTAGGGTTACTGGACTGGACATAAATATAAGTGGTATAAAGTTTACTTTAACACTTTACAACTAATCATCAAATTTCATGAGGGGGAAGATACATTGGAAATTCCATTCAATTCAGTTTTATTTATATAGTGTACTTCTTGAAACAAAGTTTGAGCTCTATGTTACATAAAAAGAGGGGAAAGTCTTACCCTCCTGTCGGGGTCTGTGGAGCTGGCCGTGGAGCTGACAGAAGGAGACCGCAGGAAAAGATCTCTCCTCGACCTCATCTGCTCTTCATCATCATCATTGCTTCCCCTCATCTCCTCCTGCTCTTCCTTAACTTCCTCCTCTCTCTGCTCCTCTGTCTTTACTTCTGCCTCATCCTCTTCCTCTTCCTTCCCTCTCTTCTCATTTTCTCCTCCTCTCTCCTCTTTCTTGTTCTCTTCATCACAGATGCTATCATAAATCCCTCCACCTGCTTCTTCCTGGTTGGTGACATCACAGGGTGCGAAGGCTGCCCAGTGGTCCTCCCCGGCGTCGCTGTCCGAGTACACGATAGCCAGCTCTGCTTGGAGGCAGTCGCTAAGGTGACCGTCACTAAGGTCATCTCTGTTGCAGAGGTCGTGACCCCAGGCCTCCTGCAACATGCCCACTGAAGGCCGCTCTGAAGGATCTGAGGTGACAATCAGGGGCTCTGATGATGAGGCACACACTGGACTGTCAGATATGAAGAGGAGCTCTGACAGATAATCATCTTTCATTTCTCCCGCTGTCTCTCCTATCCATCCGTCCTCTTCTTTTGTGTCTCCTCTTCCCCCATCTTCCCCCTCTGTTTCTCCACTGTCTTCATCCTCACCTTCTATTTTTTCTCCCCCTTCACCTTCTCCCTCTATTTCTCTTCTCCCCCAATCTTCACTCTCTGCTTCTCGTCCTTCTTCTTCTCCCTCTATTTCTACTCTCCCTTCATCCTCTCCTTCTTTTTCTCCTCTTCTTGCATCTTCTCCCTCCTCTCTTCCTCTCTCTGTGTCTTGTCCTCCTTCACTTTCACATCTTTCCTCCCCTCCCTTCTGCTCTCCGATCTCAAAAACAAGATAGTCACACTCATCTCCATCACTTTTTCCATTCTCTGTAGCCTCTTCTTCCTCCTGCTCGTCCCTGATTAGCTGTTGCACCCCATGGACCTCTGGGTAATGGAGTTCCTCAACTTCCTGGCTGCGCCAGCTAACTAAGTTTTCTCTTTCCATGTCTGTTAGCGGTGGCGATGAGCTGATCTCCATGGTAACTGGATCTGTTGGCTGTATTGGAGTTGGAGAGTCGTTGACAGGGTTATTGTTGCTGGAGCTACCGTTGTCGTGGTTACCGTCCGTTAGCTCAGCTGTTGTCCTCCTTAGCCCAGCTGTGGCTCTCTGTGGACACAAACACTTAATTATAACCTGATAACTAGATGACTAATACATTTTAAACATTTTACAGCTATTTATACAATATATGTATGGAAGTCCAATCCTGCCAGGAAAAGATTAAAATAAAAAATGATGAAATGTTACAAATGACCAAATAAAAATACTCATGGTGAGACAAATTTATGAGATAGCAAGACACAATTTTGACTTTTCAAGTCAAGCAGGTGCTTGCTAAGTCAAGTTTTTGAAAAGTCAAAACTATGATATACTTAGTCAAAATGTGGAGGTATTAAGACAACATGTTTACATTCAAATGATAAAATTGTGACTTTTTAAGTCAAATACTATAAGCATAATAATATATATAATACTTTTAGAATTTTGACTTACTATCTCAAACTTATAATTTACTACTATCTCATACAATTATGACTTAAAAACTCATAATTTCCACTTTGTATCTCACAATTTTGACAAACTGACTCATGACATACTTTTGAAAGATTTTGACCCAGAAAGTCAAACTACTGGACTCACCATGAGTATTCATTTTTATCCTTCTTGACTTTTTTTCTTTTTCTGGCAAAAATGGGCTTCCATTTTAGAAACAATACAATGCACATTTTCACACAAATTGTCTTTTCATGATTCTCCCTGCCACGTATTGATGCAATAGTGATTCAACCTCAAAAATTGGTAAACTGCTATATTGCTTTATGTAAGCAACAAATGTGGTTTGTTTATAAAGGATATAGCGATGGCTGCTTAAAGTAAGCAATTTAACTTCAATACAGAACTGGATTATTGTATTCTTAAATCACATCCATACACCCCTGACACACACAGATATAGACACACTCAACCAAGGCACATACAGTACATTCCCTCATACACAGAGCAGAGCAGATTAAAGCTGTGTATATGCCCTGTAAATGTTTGATGGGCTAAACTAAAGCCTTCATATCGTTACCATGGTGGCAATGCGTTGGCTGTGAGTGGGTTAGCAGATTATTATGGTCTGTTGTTCTAGGCATGTGCTGGTGACAGACGGGAGGTGTTGCTATGGTAACACTAAGTATAGATGCAGAGGCAGGCAAGCTGCTAAAGTCATTTCTCTTTCAGTTAAGTCACAATGTGTGGAGAAAGATCAGATTAATCACATATTACACAGCAACAATTCTCAGTTACTTATACGTTGAATATGTTGACATCTTACATGCATTCTTGAGCTGCATGATAGCTATATTGATGTGATGAGATAATAGATAGAAGTTATAGAAGTTAAACAACTAAAATATGAGTGCCAAAATCTCTGTCCATGTTTGCTAACCTGAAAACATTTACAAACACTCACAAACACAAGACCTAAAATGACTGCAGAACATACCCCAGCCTCAGAAGACTAAGTTAGACCATGAATGTGTAGAAGAAAATGTAATACCTAATAGTTTTTAGTTTTATTTTATATCAGATATTGTTGATTTTTGTGTACCTTGATTAAGTGCCTGCCTTTCTGTATGTCTTGGCAATAAGCTCCGTGTTGAGACAGACTATTTACACTTTAATGTTAGACCCCTGTGGATGAACTACTGTACCCATGGGAAAGAACTTGGTCTAGTTAGTTGTCGTGAGGAGAGCCCAGCCTAGTGGGGAGTCACACCTTAACTTAAATTGGAACTTTCAAAAGATTCTTCCACATATGAAAAGATTAGTAATGCCTCTGCATTAGTGACACATGTTCTGAATGTGTGTCAACAGAAACACTGAATGACTGTCAAAGCACCTATAACATGCCAACAGCTTTCTCCATGCACAGTTTTTAGAGCTTCCAGATGGAAACTGAGTGATGCTTTTTTATGCAGAGCCTGACTGGTTTCTAAACTAGGAACCAAAATGTGTCACAAATGTGTTTCATGTTGGTCAGTGCATGAAGGAGCGTTACGTTTGCATGGATTTTGTATTTCTTAATATTCATTCTTCACTAAGCCAAAGTTAAATCTTGGAAGAAATAATAACTAAAGTTGTATTTATCCCTTTCAACTCATGTCTCATCCTTTTAGACACTGTTCTTTTAGACAACATTTAGTTTTCCCATCAACACATCATTTTAGCGTGCTATCCTACAGTTGGTTCTCCAAACTATGGAGGAAAAGTTTCCTTAGCATTGAAACTCCAGCCCTCAAATAACTGTGATCTGGCAAGGCTCAATAGGCATTTTCTTGGAACAGGCGTTATTTTCAGTACATTGCACAGCCTATGATTAACCACTCTCTTCGTCCCTCAAACATCAGCATGAACCCTTCTACAGCTGATTGGATGAAAGCACCACTCGCTGGGCTGTCATAAGCCTTTGCTTGCATTTTGAATCTGGATAAAAAATGACATACCAAAACGAAAAAATAGGTTCTTTGTTCTTTTGTTCCAAAAAAGCGCCCATATGAACGTTTTCTGATCTGGCCACCCTATCGCCAGGACGACATAGTTTGATGTGTTTTGAATGAGATGATTAATATGAGTGTTTTCTGATCAGTGGTTAAGGTTTGGTTAGGGTTAGGCAACTAAAACTACTTTGGTATGGTTCAGAAAAGACTATGGTCATGATTAAGAGAAGCCAACAACAGCATTCCACAAGCTGAGAATTATACGCTGTTATAAGCTGTGTCCAAAATCACTCCCTCCTCCACTCACTTTTCCATACATAATATAACAGACATTCAATAGGTCTCCATCTCATATAACCTTGAATTGCATGATCTGTTCCTGAAGTTGGTTGTGATTATCCTTCTCACTTATAACAACTTGTAGTGCAGTTCTATTGACAATAATCTGCATTTTCTGGTTTAATTGTACCACCCAACTTTGAATGTTATTTGTTTCACCTGTAAATTAAACATATGTTCATATATACTGCTGGATATATATGATTGGTGGGCAGACATTCTGAGCATAAAACATGAAACATTCACATTTCCTCATGTATGAGGAAGATTTAATGACACTGAATAACTGTATGAATGATTTAATGAGAGTGTGCTTCTGCTGTCATTCAGTCAATTTATTCTCAGTATAGCCAAATCTTCAATTCTCACATGTCACAACAGCTGGGGAAGGATTGGAGAGTTATTAGTTGCTCTAATCCATGCTTCTGATCACTGCCTGCCTGGATTTGAACCAGCGACCTTTCGGATTATTGGCGGACCTCTCTAACCTCTGTCAACTTGCACAACTTCCCTTTGAAATTCAGATTTAAAATATATGAAATCCAGTTTCTACACGGAATTAAATTGCCTGTAAAATGAATTCACTTTTAGTCTCAAACCTCTGTCATCATCAGCATCATTTATACAGACACCTCTGTGTGTGTGTGTGTGTGTGTGTGTGTGTGTGTGTGTGTGTGTGTGTGTGGGAGGATTACAGAGCAGCTTTGGGCATCGTGTTTTATCAAAGATGAGGAATAAGTGAGGGCATGTTGCCTCATCTGTAAGCAGTCAACATTTCACTATTCTGTTCTTTTCTATTCAATGGTGGTGTTCTATTTAATCGTGTCTGTTCCATTTTGTTCTATTCTATTCTTTATCATCCAGTGTAGTTAGGCTACATTCTAATGATATTCTGTCCTGATACAATATTCTATTCTGTCAGAGGAGTGCTGAGCCAAGTATGTTATATAAGACAGCATCCTAAAATCGGGAGAAGCACCAAAATCGTGACAGATAAGCATACATACAGAAGCCAAGAAAACGGGGCTTTGATGGTAGCTCAAGCTAAGCCAAAGCCTCGCGCATACACCTCGCGCATAGGCTACATGGTGGCAGCCAAAAACGTCCCCAAATCTCCACCGCACGAGGAGGAGGCCATAAACCCCGGGAAAGGTGTCCTTGTTTATTATAAAGACGTTGCTGACGCAAGTCATTGTTTATTTACCTACCAACAGCTTCCAGCACAACAGCCAAAACGAGATCATCTCCAGGCGGCCGCGGCGCGCGCATTCCTCTCCACCTGTCCCCAACGGCAGCGAGAGCAGCCAGGCGGCCACCCGCTGGCGCGAGGAGGGACGCATATAAGCTGACTGTTGCCGCGCGTGTATGTGTGTGTGGTGGAGAGAGGAAGAGAGCGAGGGGAGAGGGAGAGAGAGGAAGGATATATCGACCTGGGCTATTATGTTGCCGGTGAATTAGAGCAGAAGAGATAAATCTGTATTGGCAGAATGTTGTACATCTCTCTCTCTCTCTCTCTCTCTCTCTCTCTCTCTCTCTCTCTACTGTATCTCTGGCTCTGCCCCTCTCTCTCTCTATTTGTCATCCCTCCACCGCTGCACGCCCGTGCTGCATCTGGCCCTTCCCGCCCTCCAGGCTCCAACACTGTAAAAGATAGCCATCTTAACAATGGGCTAGGCCTATGGCATGTAACGTTCACTAAATTCACGGTTTGATTGGATGCGTTATGGTGACGTCACGATTTGGTGCACCCTTAATACAACACAATTAAGTAGGTAGTGCTTGAGAATATTCCAATGTATTATAACAACCACATTTAAAGGAGTGTTATATTTGAGACTTAAACTTAGATGCCAACTGACAAATATAACATGTCATCTGGTAAAAAACAAAACAAAAAAAACACAGCCAATATCTATCCCAGTATAATCTGGCATGCTTTCAGTAAATATTGATGCATCCATTTTTGTGCTTTTTCATTCATAGCCCAGGGTGTGCAGTTTTCTGGACAGAAAGTCAATATGGCAGCCTGGCACGTGCTCACAGCATATAACACAACCAGTGCACTTTAACCATTTAAACAAGCCATGCCGCAAACTTCAATTTGCCATACTGTATTTTATCTCTCTTGTTGAGTTATGCAATCTTAGTTTCCTTGAAACAAATTTTAAAATGTGAGTTCATTTTGTACATATAGCACTAGGGCTTGTTTCTGTCTGGTTAATAATCTCATAGACAGAAGGAAGTTGCTGAAAGAAAATGATGCATACAAATGCATGTAAGCTACGCCAGAGCCTCTTAAACAAAGTTCTTACATACCATCCCACACACTGTCAGTTGCTTGTACTCACTTAATCAATTGCATTTTTTTTCACAATGGGATTCATTTTGTTACTTTAGACCAGATGTCTACAAACTGTGAAGGCGTTCCTCCCCATTGGGGCAAGCATTGGGGTCAGCTGTTGGAGTTGTTCATGGAGGCAATCAAGATACTTGAAAACCCTTAGCTCCTGATCGCTGCAATTTGCATCTAAATTTGTACTCCTTCTCAGAGTCATAACTCAGTCAGATCTAAACTCACAGACATGATCCACACAGATTTAGATTCAGTGTGATTTACACTTGCTGGGGATATTTGCGGATAAATGTCCATAAATCTACTTAGAATCATAGAAAAAGATGTTCCTTATAACTCCAGAACTTACCTGAGAATCATCAGGTATTTAGCTAATTTGGCATACTAATTGTGACAATTTGCCAAAATGTAAATCAATATACTAAATATACTGCTAACTGACTCCATGGCAACAGTATACCTCCTAAATTATTTCTGAGGGGTTGGCCTACAGACTTTGAAAACCCCTGTTTTAGACATATCAGTATGAATGTCAGAAATGATTTATTGTATTGTTTTGTTATTTGTAAAGGTATGTCTTTGTTTACAGAGGTAAGAACTCTTAATTAAGAGACTTTAATTTCTATAGCGGGAGCAATTTGGGGTTCACTGTCTTACCCAAGGACACTTTGACATGTGGACAGGAAGAGCCGGGGATTGAATTGCCAACCTTGCGATTAGCAGATGACCCTGACCAAAACATCTTAACTAAGTAAGGTGACTAACAGAGGACGGGATTTCACATTTCAACACTTCACATTTCAACAGCTAAAGTCTGATACATTTATTTGAATAAACAATTGATTTAGTTGCTGGACTGGAGTAAACAAACTGCCTCATTGTCACAGGCTGAACAAACCATTGGTGTTTACTGTATCGTACCTACCTGCCTCCTGTCCTACGTCTTTCATTTGTAGTACCTCCTTCTCCACCTACATCATTCCTTACATTAGTAACATCCTTTTACATTCATTGCTATTTACAAAAATATATCAAAACATTCTTGCCATTGTTGAAGTCGCAGGAGAAGTGATGGATGAAATGAAATGACCCTGTTTCATCCATGACCTTTAACATTGACTGACAGACTGTTATGTCATCTGTGTGTGTATGTGAGCGTGTATGTGTGTGAGAGAGAGTTTGAGGTAAGGTCCCTGTGTCTGCACACCAGATCACAACTGGCTGAACAGACCAAACAGACACACACACGACAAAGAAGAGGGCGCCAGCCACCCTGGATGAGGACAACAGATTAGAGAGAGGGACACAGACAGACAGACAGATGAACAGGAAGAGAGGGGGACACAGAGAAAGACAGGAAGAGAGAGAGATGAGTGGTTTTGCCATTACTATGGGAAGCAAAACCCAGATTTGACCTTCAGATACAAAATCATTATTGAACTGCCACCAAGCTGGACTGTTGATGTAATGACTTGGGCTTTAATCTGGCGACAATCTATTCTTAACCCTTCATAGTAAATAACAACCTTGGAGTATATTGGGCAGCTCTGGGACTATTTCTAAATGCAGTATAGATTAAAAGTGAAAGTTTTTATATGAAAGTATTGCCAAAAATGACAGTACATGGTGTCATTACGTGGGCAAATTCTAACATGTGTCCCTGACAGGGGTGTAACGGCACGTGTATTTGTTCGGTACAGGACATTTGGTTCAGTATGCAACTTCCTTGGTCCCGTACGCCCTGTGACCCAAACGATTGCTGTCAAAATAATCTATTTATGTCTACTCCTCACACGTGCAGAACTTACATTTTAGAGTGGTTAGCCAGGTTAGTCAAGCTCATGTAGTGTTGCTGCCATCCGAATGGCAAACACAAATGAGACCAGAGCTGGAAGTTCCTCCCGTGACATTTAGATCCACTGTATGGGAGCATTACGGTTTCCTGGTTAGCTATGGACAATGATTAGTGTCAAACTGTATGTCGACATTGTTCAACTGAGGTCAAGTATGTCTGTGGATACACGTTATTTACGATGGCATCACCCGAATGTGCCGATTAGCGGAACGAGACAAAACCAGACTGGAAGGCGAGTTCTTCTCCCCACAGTGTTCAATCAGACTCTCACTGCAGATTCAGACTGTGCTAAAGTGATAACTAATGCCACAGGAGTGTTTATCGCTGTGGATATGAGACCATACTCGGTCGTAGAGAATACAGAATCTAAGCCTATGGTCAAAGTCCTTGAGCCCTGCTACAATGTGCCTTCACGTGTGCATTTTCGTCAGTCCATTGTGCCTGCCCTGTATAAACGAGTGCAAGCTGCAGTTGTTCAGGAATTATCAACAGGTCAGATTCTTACGATGTAGCATTACTGGCATTTGTGTTATTTATTTTTGTTAAAATTGTTTTTCTTAATGACATATGCCAGTAATTGAGTGTCTTAACTGTTACATTAAGAATTATGGAAATGAGTCACTGTTGAATGTTTACATTTTTCAAGCAGTTTATACTTTGATAGAGGAGGTTAAAAAAGTGGATGGTGCAACACAGCTAATAAGCTACGATAGCTTCCTCCATTTTGGACTTCCTGGCTCTCCGTTCCCTCAAAGGTCAGCACTATCAAGATGATGTGCTATTGGTCAACCGCATGAATTTGCGTTTCAATGTTTACCAAAGTTGCATTCAACACAAAAGATTTGCTTCACCCGCAATAAGCAAATCCACTGATTGCTGTGATGCCTTTGAAGAAAAAATTATTTTGCTGCAAAATGTTGCCGTTGTAAATGCTGCTGTTACCAGGACTTAATCCTGTTGATTTCATTTGAGGACAGTGTCCCTCAAACAGCAACAGGGTAGGGTGGATTGATTTTTTTAAAGGGACTACACTGTGGGTTTTAGGGTGCTCTTCAAATTCTCTAATAATGTATAATATAATAATGAGTTTTTTGTGTTCTGTGTCAGAGGAACTATGTCAAAGGGTGGTACTAACCATGTACTTGCATTAGTAGTAACTGTCACATAGTGTAATACAAAGGGAAACCCGATAGGCCTTTTTCTCAGCAGACATTTTAACATGTTAAAGCAAGAAAAACACATGAGTAACTAATAACGCTGGGAACTTATGATGCACATTTTTCACTATTTTCTGACATGTTATAGACGTGTCAGCGTGAAGCGTTTACTTGAAAAAATTGTTTGCTGCAACCTTAAATGTAAGAAAGTTCTTATTATGTGCTCAGCAGCCATTTACACAACAATTGTGCCACATTGTCACTGTGCAGCAGGTGAAGGATTTGACTCAAGGGTCTTTAAATTATAAAGCGTCTTTAAGTGATATTGTTCAAGTCTGAAATAAATACGGACAGGTGACAAACCAAAGGAATGACCAGTGGTGGAAGAAGTATTCAGATCCTTTAGCTAAGTATGAGTGCTGATACCACACTGTGAAAATACTCCACTACAAGTAAAAGTCCTGCATTCAAAACCTTGCTTAAGTAAAAGTATGTAAGTATTATCAGCTAAATTTAAGTATCAAAAGGAAAAGTACTCATTGTGCAGTAAACTGGTCCCTGTCAGTGTTTTACTATTATATATGATGTTTCTGGATTAATATTACTGCAGCATTAATGTGTATGTTGCATTTTACTGATGTAGATGTCATCATGTTCTATGAGATCATCATATGTTTGTAGCGTCACTGTCCTGTGAGTACCACATATCTCTAAAAAGTCCACTTTTCATGAGCTCAGAAAAACAGCCCTGTTTTCAGCTTTTTGACGATGCATTTTCCAGCTGATCCGAGGGGGGTTTAATTAGTTTATTTAGCTTAATAAGTAGGAGCATTTCCTCAACCCATAAAGGAACATTTAATTCTTCAGTTTATTACAAACATTCAAAATCACCACATTTGGAGAAACATGGTTTTCACTAGACAGGAATGCCATGAAAAACTGTAATCTGAAAAGTAACTAAAGCTGTCAGATAAATGTAGTGGAGTAAAAAGTACAATATTTGCCTCTGAGATGTAGTGGAGTAGAAGTATAAAGTAGTATAAAGTGGAAATACTAAAGTAAAGTACAAATACTTCGAATTTGTACTTAAGTACAGTACCTGAGTAAATGTACTTAGTTACCTGAATAAATAAGCAGAGAAACACATTGATATGATGTGAATGAGTGAATCATATGCTATGACCTTCTATGACCTTGTCACCAGATCCCAACCCAACTGAAGATCTATAGGAGATTTTGGAGCAGTGTGTTAGACAGCACTCTCTACCACCATCATCAAAACACCAAATGAGGGAATATCTTTTGGAAGAATGATGTTCATCCCTTTAGTAGAGTTCCACACACTTGGAGAATCTATAGTTTTTACTTTCACCCATTTGTATATCATATGAGAGGTCACTGACTGGATAAGATTCCATTCTTAATCAAGCAGTCCCATATATGGGTGTAATCCTACTTTTTTGTGATATATCAAAATGGCTTTACTGTGATTGTATTGCATGCAGTGGATTTTTCCAACAGTGTAAATCATTACACGTTTTTCTCTTGACTAGTAGATGAAAGACAAGGTCACAGCTAGATGACACTGTGCTGCCAGCTCTATCACACACACACACACACACACACACAGACACGCTCACACATTCACTCACTTCCTTTCACTCTGTGTGAACATCAACAGTGTTTCCTGTATTCCACACTCACAGATCAATTGAGGCATAGGACAAAATATTGCATGAACATTTTTTCCATTATTTTTTTCACATGTGGTAGGTATTAGAAACATTGGAGACCATTGGACCGAAAGGCTCAGCAGTGGGTGATTAAAATTGCCCAGAACATCATGGGTACCCATCTACCGAGCATCAGTGAGATGACAGAGAGTTGAGGTGTCTGTGCAGAGCCCAGAGGATACTCAAAGACAATACCCACCCCAGCCACAACCTGTTCACCCTGCTGCCATCTGGCAAGCAATACAGAAGTATCCGCTACCATACCACCAGACTACAGAACAGCTTTGTTCCTCAGGCTGTGAGACTCCTCAACTCCACCTCACCCCCCGCACTCCACCGTAAATAATTGACATGGAACTTTCTGTAATGCTGGTTTTGTACATTACCATACCACTACCTTTGTATAATACAGGTATATAAGCATCTGTATATATAGTTTTTATTTGTATTCTATTCTGATTTTGGAGAGATTTTGTGTGTGTTCTGTGTGTGTAGCATGAAGGGGGGGTACAACTTTAATTTTATTGTGCAGCCCTGTGTTGTAGAATTACTAATAAATGTACCTTGAACCTTGATTGTAATGACACCTGCTACACAGATACAAATATTGCACAGGAGTTCTGCAAATTCCATCGGACCACCATGACAGAGCTTCACACAATTAAATGTTTCTGCAAGAAATTGTAGCTGTACATAACATTAGGATGCCATGCTTAAATATGACTGGTCAAGATTAATCGATCAACCTGAGAAATATTACTAAACATTTTCTAATCCAACTTGTTAAAGCTTGCTAAACCCATCAAAGTTTTAAAAAAATCCCTCCCTCTCCTCTCACTGATCTTCAATCTCTTAGTGCATTCCAGAAGATCTTTTCTCCCTTCCCCACTTCTACCTCAGTTAGTAATGTCCTACATTTCCCATAATGCCTTTTGATAACCAATAGAGACCAAATAGTGTTACCTTTGATCAATCAAATTTGGCTATCGGGCTATATTGCGAGTGGCAGCCCACCACACACCCATTAATGTGACTGGTTGTGACTGGACAGTCAGTGTTTTCAGAGATGCTCAAGGAAGACTGTCCAGAACAGCTACTCAACATCAAACATGTCAGGTGTATTGAGGCTATTGTTAGCGCAGACATCTACATCTTTTATGGTGATTGTTGAACATTAGTGCAACAAGGAATTTCTAGAAAGAAGCTTGTGTGTGATTCTGAAGGACTGACAAACCTGACTTTGACAATTGTTGTTAAACGAGGTAATTTCATGATTGGGGTTGAAAGTCTGACAAAGGGATTTGCTAGATTCAAAATTAATTTCTTATACGTAAAATGTAAAGACTAAACAATGCCATATATTATGTTGACTATGAGTCTTCCAAGACAAACTTGAGCAGAATGTCAATATTCTGCAGAAACTTTGTGTATATACTTTCCAATGTTGCTCCCTTGATTTAGCCTGGGTTTAGGTTAGGGAAATATTGATCCAATATAATAATAATAATAAAATACACATCAGAATGTGTTATTTTTGTATATGAATATTTTTTCCCTAGAGATTGAATCCATACAGGTATCAAACTCTAATGCCGGGCTTCAAAACAGAACACCTTGGATGGATATTTTCTCAGTTACATAAACCACACAGAATATAACAATGTCCTGTCTGAACAAAGAATAATTCTAGCAGTTATTAATTCCTAGTCTTGTCCATGTGTTATGTAGGCCTCAGAAAAACTTTCAAGGAAAGCAAAAGCACAGAAAGCATAAAGAGAGTTGTGTCTTACCTGCTGTTCCAGCTGTTAAAGTGGTGTGATGTCAACTGGTTTCACTGGTAGGAACATTATAAATGGTTCTATGTTTCTATTCCTATACCACTGATGTTCTCTTCTCCCTTATATTATTCCTGTCTTCCCCCTTTATATGCCCTCTCTCTCTCTCTCTCTCTCTCTCTCTCTCTCTCTCTCTCTCTCTCTCATGCACACATCTCAGTGCACATTGAGTGTGTGTGGGCAGCATCCAATCAGAAAACAGCAGCTTTAGCGACATTTGTGACACACACATGTTCAGCCGCACACTCTCACTGACACACTTATTATAGGCATTCACAATACTCTCTCTCTCTCTCTCTCTCTCACACACACACACACACACAACCAGTGAAGCACATCTGTCATCTGCGACCGTCTTATCCAACCTTTCAGAGGATTAGTGTGTTGTTGTTTTGATGTTGAAACTCGACTTGATAATCTCCCACACATGCTCACTGTCTATCTGAGATAGTTATTGCATCATTATGATTTTGAGTGTGATGTCTTTGCAGCGTAGCAGTCCTTGTGTTTCATAAAAGGCATGGAAAAGCTGCAATTTGTGATATCATACTGTTTTACATGCTGTGTTATCTTGGGTTAAGAATGTTATGTAATACACTGATGCATAATGTGATGTCACACCAATGTAGTATTTTTACTCAGAACAGTTACAGATAACAAGACAACACTGGACAACATAAGCCTTGGGATATCACAGAAAATATTAGTGATGTAATATATCCAAAAAACAAACATGATCATTTATTTAATCATCATGCAAATTCACTTGTATGTTAAAGAGTCTAAAAAGAGACTCACAAAAGAGCAGTATCTTCTTAAGGAAAATATATTAGGTAATTGCTTAATCTTTTTTGAACTGTGGACCCTTCACTGCAACAAAAAGTTAGAGTGAACACAGTATTTTGTTTTCCAGGGGTGACCTTTAGTAGTGAGTGGACTAACGTTAATCTCTGTGATTATCATGGAAATATGAAAGGGACATTACTTAGTGGTCATTTAGGCTTGTGCATCACTCTGTACTTCACTGATACAGTGTCGCAGGGAGAAAAGCAACAGATGGAGGCTGTTTTCACTCAGCTACAACCAGGAAATATTTTTGTCGACACAGTAGGTGCTTTCAATATCAAAGTAACAACTTTTTTCTGAAGTCTCCAGCTTATAGGTGTGGGGTTCGCGTGACTGTATGCGCACTACAAAGTGCCGCAAAATAAATAGTATAGTAAGTACAAAAAATTTTGCTTTTCACTCTTATAGACATGCTACACACAAACAAATATTGTGCTATATGCTAATACAGACTACTTTGAAAACCAAGTCTGAAAGGTTTTGTAAGCTGTTGTCACATTGTCAGACTGTTGCTTCTGACAAGGTTCCTCTGGATACATTTTCTTCTCCTCCTCCTCCTCCATCCCCACTGTGGCCTTCCTGCAGGGGAAAACCCTGTGCGCCTCCTGCGGCCTGGAGATAGTGGACAGATATCTCCTTCAGGTCAGACTGACACCAAAACCCATACTGTAGCATGGCTAAATATTCTGCGGCCTATTCACAACAAGTCAGTTATAATTATCAAGTGAAAACAAACTGCCAAAAGCTTATGTTTCCAGCTTCCCATGGTTTGAGGGTATTTTTGTTGTCTTGAATCAAGTGTCAGTTGTTTTATCTAGATCACATTTTCTGTCAACTTTCTAAAACATCACTGAGAAAAAAGTGTTATTATTCCCCCACACTTTTTAAACATATAATTTAAGATGTATGCTATGGCCTGCTAGTTAAGAAGAGGAACACGTTTTACAGTTTTAGATTGTTTTGAGTTAAATGTGAATTTGATGCGTTTTCAAATAATTCTTATGTCGTAATTTCCCAATGATGTGCCATCTGTTAAATCAAACCTAATGTCCTATTCTTCAAAGTATGTATGTGATGTTCAGTAGGGTTGTGGGTTAAACATGCACAGAGTAAGATAGATTTTCCTGATGTGTATTTACCACTTTTCTGGCAGAATGATTAAACTTATGATTAAACTTAGCATGATACACTTCATACTACATATCACTCTTAAGTAGCTGGGAATATGATAAAAGCATGTAGAAATGCAGAAAATGGTATTCAAATTATTTTTTTCCCCCCAGACCCCCCACTTTATTGTGTCCTCCCCGACAAGTTTGGGGGAAGATGGGGTCCTATGTAGCATTTTATAAATCTCTGGCAATTAATTTCAAAATGATCATACTTACCTACACTGCAGGGTACAGATGATAATAAAATGAGGATAGGCAAACTTCATAGTTCCTAAATAACTACGGGGTACATTTGTGTTTTTACTTTGGAACAAACAGAGGTCCAGGCAAAATAGTATTGTCAGGAACATACTGTAGGCCTATAGCCTGTGTATGTTGTAAAGTAGACCTACTTACAGTATGGGGTACAAGATTATACTTAAAGTGCACAGAAGTTATGTGGATTGACACTGACGTTAAACAAGGTGCTGTTCATTGTTGTTCAAGTAGAAAAGCTTTTTACGATGAGACAGCTGTAGCAGATGATCAATGTCATGTCCTGTCACAGTGTAACTGTCATGAACAGTAAAGGACATGAACACTACAGTCATTGAAAAACTTGACTGAAGAGTCATTGTGTTAAGAAGGCTTGCAGTTCACATAGGTTTCAACCACTGCAACCCCCTCAGTTCCATTGGACAGCATGTATACAATCATGTCAGGAGCCAATCAGCTATTTTCAGTGGTTAATTGGTATATTGGCTTGTTTAGTTTGTCTGCTACTGTAGTTCACTCCAGTGAGTTTGATGGATATGTTTGGGATACAAATTGTCTTGCTGGCTGTATAGGAGGTTATGTGCGTCAATTAACATGTAAGTATGGTTTATATTTTGTGCCATCATTGTAAATATGAGTAAGTGTTTTAAAGTGTGTAAATGGACTTGCTAGACTGGCTTGGCAGACAGTGCCAGTAGGTGGTTAATTGACCTGTAACTTAAAACATGCTAGCTCTCATTGTAACTTGGAATGAACATGTATTTTAAGTTTATTGTATTGTTTTTATTTCTTAGTGTGAGAATTAGATGTAGATATGTGAGTCCTACAAGTTAATACTTTATTGGAGCTGTCTAGCAGAGTTTCAGGAGCGGGACCACACCTCAACTGAGCCACTTCCGGCATTCCTATAAATACCCACCTAACCCTCTCCTCCTCTTTCGCTCTCACATACACCCCCCACCCCCACCCCGTTTTCTTTTCCTGTTTCCCTGGATAGTCCAAGCTGTGCCAAAATCCGTCTTTGGCTCAACCTTCCCGCCAACTGGAACGGTTCACCTTCTTCTACGACGAACAACTGACTCACCCACACAACATCCACCGTGCTGCTCCTCCTGCCGGTTTTGGGGGTTTCTACAAGGGAAGGTAGTTCGCAACAGCATGGCCCCAGAGCTCACGAGTGAATGCCAGGCCGCCTCCTCTGCTCTACCCCATAGCCACAGCCATCCTGCAGGGCCACAATCGGCCCCGCAAGTTCACCCTTGTATACTCAACAACCTTGCAGTCAAAGACATAATCAACAAAGGTCGCTCCAACGCCCTATCCATCATGCCGTTCAGGCGCCGCCTAATCTGGCACATTACACACCAACATGTTCTCCATCTAGCTAACGTTCCCACGCTATCGCTGACTCTTTCCCGTTTAATGATCAGTACAACATATCCTTCCCGTCGTTCGACGAGAACACTTAAAACAAATCATGAGCCGTCGATCCTCCCAAGCATATCACAGCTACAGCCATTCAGATCTCAAAGATCTCAGATACGCTCAATCTTGTCTTAAGTAACTGGAGGTTTTGGGGGTCCGTCGTGCCTGGGTGCTACAGCAGATTCCCTACCGAACGCAGACCCCTAGCCAATGAACTACAAGCAACTAATAGAAACTTTCGTAGTCTATAGTTTGGCTATTCTCTTTTGAGATTAATTATATCTGTATATCTGATGTTGTATTGGTAGCCTGTGGACAAAATGTATAGGACTTTCAGTGTAACCAATTTAATTTGTGTTGTGTGTTATATTAAATTGAATTATAATGGTATTTCCCTTACTCTGTTACTCTAGGAACCACATACACCCCAAGTGTTAACCTGTACAGCCTTAGTACAAGAAACCTTTGAAGCGTCTTCTAGTGTATTCTAACCAATACACCAAAGTGATTACAAACTCCACAGCTGGTGATATCCCCAACACTACTACAATAGCACAATATCAAAATTAAAATGACAAGCTATGGGTCATTTCATGACTTTGAAACTCAACACATCTCTTCTGATGGTAAACTAACTCAAAACAGTTTCAGCTTGCATCCAAGACCGAGCAGACCTTATGCCAAAACCACAGGCAATAGCTATACAAAACAGCTCTATAGCATCCCTTAACAGCTCCATGAAAGACAGTCTCAGCTGCCACTCCACCAGCAAACGCTGATAGTGGACGCTCCTTTGTGACCTGTATGCGGCTCTCAAGGATGGTCATACTCATTTTAGAATGGGTAACCCAGTAGTTAAAAATACTTACAGCATACGTTCTCTTTAAATTCCTCCCAAACACCAGATTGGTGCTCAGGAAGCCATACTGTACCCTGTAATAACAAAATAGGTATCCAGTAGTTAAAAAAAGACCTACTGTGGGAGCCAAGTTATGTTAAAATGTGTTTTATATGTAAGTATATGTATTCATATTTTTTTATTGTAGTACAGTTTGCTGATTAGGAGAACTTAACTTTGAATACTCCTGTAAGAGAGATACTACAAAACTGTGGAATAAAAATACTTACTTAGTACACGAGTTTGAGTGAGTACGGGTCGGCCAATCTGGTCCCATTGGTCAATGTTAACTTTTTCAAGTAACACTGAACACGGACAGTGAGTGTCCATACATATTCAGAGAAACTTGTATTTTCTTCAGCCATTGTTAAAAAAACAAGCCAACAAAACTTGCTAGCTAGCATTAACTAACATGTTTAGGGAATTATTCTGCCTCCACCTAAGCTCCACCCACAAAAAAAAACCCATCATAATGTTTATAAACAGAAAAGGGGTCTATTCTCCAAGCCCAAGCAGAGATAACCCTGATCACAGAAGACATTATACAGCTGTTTTTACCAGCTTACTATTATTGCTCATAGTAAATTGATGTGTACATGTAAAATTGCCCTTTTAACAGTATCATCACTTTCAAAGGTTTAGCATTATATGAAAAAATGTTTATGACTCACTGGGGAGTGCAGTAAATTAAGAACACTTTATTTATTTAACTACCATTCAAATGAATTAACTGCTTTAACAAAAATATCATTGTATGTATGTAAATATTTTTACAGTCTACCAATGTACAGCTATGTGATGTCATATAATACACAAATGTGGTATCACATTCATTTACATGAACTGAAGTAAAGTCGAATTGTGATGTAATTTTGATGTACTATTTTGATATCATTTTTAGCGAGTGTGATGTCATACCTCATATGAACTGAACAATAAACAACATTTTCTTTTAACAGGTCATTATTGCTCAAGATTCAGATTGTAACATGTTTTGATGGATAGGTTTTGTTATTCATTCTAGCATTAGCATCTTTGAGGTGTTGTGTGGTTTAGGTGCATGTTGACAAATGTATGAGCATGAGCAGGCAGTGCTGTTCTTTTTCATTCTGAATAATATATATACCTATCTTTAATGGCTTTTGTTCCCATTTTATCTGAACTTTAAAATGAAAGTACATGATGCCATATGAAGTGGAGCAGTAACACAATGCTACAATTTCTTTTACTGGAGGCCATTATCAGACATACAAAAATAGCAGTTGTTTACAGTTTCAATTTCAATTTCAGGGTTGAGAAATAAATAAAATAAAGATTATATCCCATATAATGAATATTGACTGCAGTAGATTATTTTGCTGATCCAAGAGTTTTAATGAATTATTTAATAAGGGCCTAGAAGTGCTACTATTAAACATTAATAATGTTACTGAAAATATAATTAGAATATCAACATTTACTTAATATTTTATAGGAATAAAGTAAATATATAACTACACAAATACAACAAAAAATCTGAATATGAACAAAAATGAAACATACACTAAAATACATTTGGTTTGAAAAAAAAAAATGATTATGTGTTTGGCTGAATAAAAAGTTTGTCATTCTTTCTGTTATCGGGCTTTGCTGAACTTGGAATTATACTAGTATTCCAAGCCTTACATAAAAACGCTGTCAGTCCTGGTCTTGAAAGCCGTTTCTTTGCCATTACATGTCAAATTTCAACAATAGAAGACAGCAAGGCTATTAGGAGACCAGAGTTTCCTAGAGCCAAGGCAACCAAGGTGAGAGACTTTATGAAGGATCCCTGAAACAGAAAGTACGATAGAAGTTAGGAACCTTTCCTCATAGACCTTCTCACAGCAGTCAGTCAGTGCACATTTAGCCAATTACGGTCCAAATGCAAAGTGTTCTTATTATGCCCAATTTTATTAAGGATGCTTTGGGAGTTGACCTGTAAAGTAACCCAGCATGCGTTTCGCATCAACCAGTGGCAGTAGTTAAGGATATTCAACTGTTATCATTTTTGTTCCACCACTGTTATTGTGTCACCAAAATCGGTTTTGAGATTTTTTAGGTGAGAAATCAACTGTTAAGATTTTGAATACATGGTTGATTTATTAAAGTGATGTTGTAAAAGATTAGTTCACCGAATCGTTCAGTGCTTTACTGCAGCTCCAAATGTGTAGTCCCACTCACTGAACTGAAATACGGCTGAACGTTCAGTTCAGCTCGCTAACTAGTGAACTGAGAATGGTCGTTCGTGAAGGATAAGCCAGTGAGCTGAGAATTTAGGTGGATAAAGAAACCATTTGCAAACTGAAAGCTGCCTTAACAAAGGCCTGCCCTATTATGTACAGCCCATATATTTTTGCGATACCTATCATATATCTGGGTTGCAGTCCAAGCCCAGTGTTGTTGCATCATTGCAGCCAAATGTTAGCAACCCGAATCAGCTGTATCCCTGCACATTCGCTGGCAACTGACTGAGAAATAAACGGATTGTTTCAGAAAGTGATTCAGTTTGTTTAAGAATTAGATATCATTTTAGCTCTGTTTTGGTATCCACCAACTCCTGAGAAAAATATTTGTCTCTTTAGCCGCAGTATATTACAGTATGTCAGTTTGGTGCTGGGCGGGCAGCATCAAGTATTTTACAATGAGATAAAATTCTCTGAAAAGCTCTGTAGAGCTGAGGAGAACTGCAGAGTTGCTGATAATCCTCTGTGGGCTTTTCACTATGAGCAACTCCTTTCATATAGAAGTATTTATGTGGTCCATTGTCAATATAAAATATTCATTACACCCATCAAAAGCAATATTTTAACATTGGGAAATATGCTTATGCTTATGCTTGACAAGAGTTAGATGACAATATTGATACCTCTCTCATAAACATGAAGCTATAGCCAGCAGGCAGCTAGACTAACACACAAAAACAAAAAGAGACATGCTGTGTCTCAAATCGTGTACTTCCGTACTTCCACTTAATATTTTGAGTGCATTAGTGCATTCCTACTGACGAGTATGGCAAAATGCAGTGTACTATGAGTACCCGGATGATGTACACAAAACGGCCAGAAAGTTGAGTGTGGAACGCTGCACACTTCTCACCCTCAACAGTCACCATCTTGGCTATGTAGCGGAAGGGGAGGGACCACCAATGTATGAAAATGGTGGCCGCGGTTGCGAATGTTACAGCTAAAAGTAAAAGCACGTTCATATTTTATTCATTTTTAATATAATTGAATTGAAGTCAAGTGAGCAAACGTGCTGGCAGATATTTCAGTGTGCGGCAATCGCGGTAAAATGTTGGCGATAATGTTCCGCCCGGTTGCAATCTGTCATTAAAAAGAAGAAGAAGACGCGGTCAAAGGTTGCGATCGTCATTTCCGGTAAGCACACAACAGCAGTAATTGATTTGAGACAACACTACCCTGTCAAAATGAACGCACTACACAAGTCAGTACATAAACAAATAAATAAATAGTGTACACAGTACACTGCATGTAAATGTGTACTAACAGAAGTACGCGATTTGAAACACAGCAGCAGTGTGAAATAGGATATTACATTTCATTTTATGTGAGTACACTACAGTTAGGATAACAGCAGTATCTGTTTGCTGCATCTGACTGCTTCAAAAAAGTTTAGATTATTTTGTAAAATAACAGGTGTTGTTGAAGTGTAGTCACCAGAGCCTGGCTCTAATGTGCTGTTCCTCCTGTTCTTGGGAGTTTGGACTCCCGAGTTCAACTTGTTAGAATACTCCTAATAGACCCTTGTCACAGCAGACATTTTGACTTCTCAAAGCAGGAAAAACACAGGTGGAATTAATTACAGTAATGATGGTTGCATTCCATTTAGGTGAGCTAGTTCCTGGGCTCTGATGTTGTCCATGTTCACTCACTGACATGGCTTACTGGTCAACATGTCTGCCGTGAAAAGGGTCTTTTACCCTTGTCATAGCAGGAAAAGGCACAGGTGTAACAAATCACTAAACACTAATGATGGCTTTGTTCCATTTAGGTGTGTCAGTAAGCATTGACAGTGTTCCAGGGCCCTGATACAGGCACACAAATGGTATGCAGACATGATTAATGTTATTAACATTTAATAAAAAAAATATTGCACTTAGAAAAAACTGCATTAACAGTTTGTTCTCATATACCTGATACCTACCCAGCGACCATGCTCTGATTGGTCAGAGAGGATGGCCTGTGTGTCATCTGACCCCAATGCTGTTGGTCAAACAAACAACCGTTAGAGGAGCACACAGGTATATGGGGAATCACTCAACAGTGCTCTCAATACTCTGCCAAGTCATGAAGAATAATTCCTTGTCATCATAATTCATCAAAACAAATACATACACATTTTGACGTAAAGGTGCTTGTGCATCAGGAGGAGCAACCTAAATGAGGCCAGCCATGTCACGTAGCCAATCAGAACATGCGTTGCCCATGGCTGGGGGAGGAGCAGTGATGGTTGACGCATCCCCAGAAACATGGCTGCCACTGCAGTCACATAGAACACAGGATGTAACTTTGATCAACTAGGCAGGAGGTGTTTTTAAAAAAATGTTTGCGATTTGCAGATCTATTCAGAAATGTATTTGAATGCAGACCAACCTGCCATGATCTCAGTCACAGACCCAACTCCCCAGTGGGCCCAGTTAAATATATATCTCCTGGACAGAGATACAAATGATACCAATATATTGAAATACTGTAATAACAATATCATTAAATATTAACGCAAATAAATCTCACTGTTACACATTCAATCACTCAATCCTCCAATTTGTCAGTCACGTAGTCAGTCAGTCAGTCAGTCTTCCATATACAAGCACAAAAGTTATATTAAGTAAGTAAGTAAAGATTATTTAGTATAGCACTTTTCACAGAGCAAGGTCACAAATTGCTTCACAATAATAAAATTAAGAGAGTAACCCTAAAGGCAGTCAGTGTTTACCTGTGTGAGTCAGGTGATGGTCTGAGCGCAGCTATTATTGGTTGAATCAGAGATAATGCCAGAACACAACAGCCTAGGTATGGATGGACACCTGCATGCTGCACACACACACACACACACACACACACAAGATTTTAAAATCACTGTTCCCATACTGACAATGAAACTGAAATTATGAGAATATTGTAATATAATTTATTCTTTATTTTCCATTGACAATTAAAATGAAACATTGTGAGTCACTGGGACTTTATGTTCTGACTAGTCCATTTAAAGACTAGGTAAATCTGCATGTGTGTGTGTGTGTGTGTGTGTGTGTGTGTGTGTTTTCGCCCGTATGTGTGTACTGCACCTTGCTCCAACCTTTCCTGTAGAAAAATGGGAGGCTAAAGGCGACAATGGTCAGAGTCACAGTTAGCATCATCAGGCCTCGATGAATCTACACACACACACACACACACACACACACACACACACACACACACACACACTATAATAGGATTCATTCAACATCATTGCCATTTTTTTCACTTATTTTTTGTAAAACTGGTGTGTGTGTGTGTGTGTGTGTGTGTGTGTGTGCATAATATCTACCTGGAACCAGACTTTCTGGCCGAGCACAGTTTGATTTGGCCAGTCGGGTTTATAGAAGCTGGCGATGAAGGTACCAACACTTCCTGTTAGCATCCAGGCTAACAGCATTAGTGCCCCTAGAGAAATAGAGGCAATTCAGCAGATACTTCCCCCAGCTAAATTCGCTTCCCAATGTAAATTAGTTTGTTGTTTGTACAGTAAATGTTACACTGTTAGACAATTACATATTTTACATATACTGTAGGTAACTCAGAGAGAAAAGTAATAGAATCAAACGTTGTTAAGCCTAGACAGCATATTCTTGGGTTAATTTGACTGCACTAGACACTCAGTGACCTAAATGTAAAAAATAAGAACTCAACCCACCATGCATTTTCATAATAACAGGTCCGCGGGAGCCTCTTAGGACCTCTGGGGGTCCAGTGATGTGTTTTGTCTGAGTGGAGATTAACGGCTGGCGACTATGTTTCCATACTTTACCTAGAGGAGAGACACAAATATTGTGCTTGTTAAATTCCTCCAAGGAATTTTGATTTTAGCATTCCAGGAATCCCAGACCTGTTGAAGTCAGATGAAGCTGACTTAAAATTATTCATACCACCAGCAATAGATAGATTCATGCCAGCTCATTCTTCAGAAAAAAATATTCAACACTGAAATACTAGAAATATGACACTGGAGTTCAGTCTTTATAATTTGTGTGTCCTTTGTCATATAATACAGGGTGATGAGAAACACAAACAATCAACAGGTCCGCCATTGTCATTAGGGGTTGTGATGTGACGTCCATTCCACACAATGTGATTGGTTGATGCCTTTATTTGTTGTGTGAAAGCTCAGAAAAATCAACCTCTTTCCGAAAAAAAATTACGTTGCTTTTTCATGGCATAATATTTGCATTCTGTGTGAAAGTACTCATGACAAAAACAACAGTTGGAAAAAATATATTGACATTTGAATTAATCGCACAAAACCCCTTTGCTCAACTTTTCCTGTTGATGACATCCTGTTCCCCTAATTAAACCCATTCCAGGATTTGATGCTGATCAAACTGTCATGTGACATTATAAAGCTTTGACAGATTGATAAGAACTTTAATTGGCCTCTAAGCCACAGGATGACTGCCAGGGTCAATGAGTTCAGTTTCCAAGGTAACACGTGTGTATACTCTCTTACCATACTGAGCATGTCCATTGGCTAGAAACAGAAAGTACTTTTGGTCCAGATCGAAGCGGGCTGGTTCCTGATTGGTCAGTTTGACTGGTCTACTGAACCTGCACTGAATCGCTCCATCTGCCAGCCGCCATGACACCAAGGAGAGACCAGACTGCAAACACAGAAAGACATCAGCAACAATTTAGTGGTTTAGGCTTAAAATCCAATACAATTTAAGGTAGCAAAATGTTGGGAAATACGTTTATTTGCTTTCTTTATGAGGCGATGGATATCAGTCTCATGTACCACTGCAGGCACAATGGTACCAAAGTTGGCAACCTCACTGTGGCAAGTCTCCAGGATGCTGCCCACAGTCACTGCACCCAGCTTTTGTTAGACAAGAAATCGTTCCTTCTTGCAGCTCCCCCTAAACCACAAACTGACGTTTTTACATTTCTCTGTATTCCTCTGTATTTTAAAGTATTCCTTTAAAGTACATATTCAAAATAGAAACTGTATGTCTACCATCACACAATATGTATCCTTGTACTAGTTATTTCATGCCGTATTTTCAAGAACAAAATTGTAAAATTGAGTACCATGGTAAAATTGGAACAAAAAGTTTTTTTTTTTAAAAGGAAGGAAAGCAAGAAGAGGTTGAAATCAGAAGGATTTCCCCCTCTAACTCTTCAACATTATATTCAAGAAAAAGTCTTGATTACGTAAAAAAATAAATGCATACATGCAGTGAGCGCATGTATGTTCTTGGCAGCATTAAGGGCTTTTTGAAAGTCTGTTTTCCATTTGGTTTTCAATGATATCTACCGTAGCATGCAATGCTCTCTGCTCCTGTACTTTTGATTTATATTGCATTAAATTTATTCAGAGAAAGTGTTTTCATTTGTCACCTGTGACTGGTCCTCGGGATGTGTTCGTCCACTGACAGAGGCAGCACTCACTGATACTCTATCCCCATCTTTTACACACATATACACATCGTCATTGCCCTACACACACACACACACACACACACACGCATGCATAAACACAAAATACATATGGCATACTGTCATATTCAGGTTAACAGAGGTGCAACATGGCAGAAAATGGATCAAACAGAAAGTTGTTCTTCTCAGAACTCATGCAGCACTCTTAAGGAATGATTCTTGATCAAAGCTGCAGATATTTTTCAGACTGCACTGAAGATCAACCTGTCAATATTTGATGCAGAATGTTGTGTTGGATGGGACTAGCTTACCATCCATGTGTCCCAGGACAGTGCAAAGGCAACGTATCCCTCCGCTGGGCCACTCAGCTCAAATATCACAGACTGCAGAGAAAAGGGATGAATATTCAGTAGGTGACATTCTAAAATGTGAGTGTTTTTCAATCTTAATAGATCAATTATTCCTATAATTTCAGATAGTCCAGTCTAGGTGTACTGTAGCTATGAACAAGGTCAGGCCTTAGACAGTAAGAGAAAAATACATTCGACATTACTGTATTTTATCATATTTACTATAGTATTTGTCATTTGTCTTACTGCATTCATAAAAACCATAGACTGTATATAAAGATGGACGACGTGTCTCCACTTCCTCCCACTGTACAAAAATGAAGCCAAAATCTTGTGCTAGTGACGTCATTTGGAGCCAGAGTCTGCACAGTATGGTGGAGCTGCTGTATTGAGTTCCCGCCCATACACTGCCTGAACCAATCGCGAGCACACCACAAGTTGTCAATCATGACATCTCACCTCCTTTTTATGGCATCAAAGTAATTAAAACCAAACTTATCAGAAAAATGATCAGTGTGATAAGAAGTACCTAAAATGACAGAAACCATCTTTGGGAAAAATGTATTTTTTCAGTTTGGCCCATGTACCATCCGCTAACATGGAGGGGGCGGGGTTTATGACCTATACTCCTATATACAGGGGGCGATCCAGATGTTTTGGCTTTACTTTTTATTTACAGTCTATGATAGGAACTGAGAGTGGGTGTGCCTGACAGTTGCTACACAACAAATGGAGAATTACAGCAACATTTTTAGTGAAACCAGAACGAAACAGAGTACAAGCTCATCCTTCACCTTGGTAGTTTTAACAAAACATTTTAAAAAACTCTAACCCAAGGTCAAAACAGAATGAAACTATATATTACTGGCAACATTAAAAAGTTCTTATTTTGTGCTGTAAGGCAATCCAGCAGAAAATTACCTGGCAAATGCACCCTGGTGACACGCACAATGTCTCAGTTTGAAGTGTGGTAAAAATTCATTGATGTTAAAATTCTTAATGTAGCAGCTTTAATTGTATTAATCGTACCAGTAAATTGAACTGTTAAAGGGAAACAACTCAACCTCTCACGAGATTTCAGAGCGAGACTTTTCCTTGAGCGAGACTTTCTGTTTCTGGTCAAACAAAAAGGATCTTACTCTTTAACAAACAGTCTGTCTCTGCAGGGATCCTTTCCAGAATGTTGTCAGACACTTAGAATAACAGTCTGAGCCTGTCAACGGCAAAAACAAGCACTTTTAGTGGACGGACTTATCACAGGCGCAGTTGCCCGCAAGGATTACGTTGCAGCCATTGCATTTTGCGGATGCTGGCAAAGGTGATCTACTGGACCAATTCCAAAACTTTTTGTAGTTAGTTATTTCGACCCCAAATTTTGTAAAAGTAGGGCCCAGCTTTAAAACTACCGGAGTTCCCCTTTAAAAGTTGAACCTTTTTGTCTGGTCCCTCTGTAGACATGGACAGGAAGAAGCAGTCAGGATCTTCTTTTGGATCACAGCCTGGAGGATCTTGCAGGCAGGATTTTGATTGGCCACATCCTTCAGAAGTAAACTAAAGGTGAGTTGATGGGGGGGAGTTATTAGTGTTCTCTATGCTACAGTCATTTCACATTAAAGTTTACTGATTACTGTATGTTCAGACAGGGAATCAATGTCACAATCAGCAGTCCAAATGTTGTAACACTCACAGGCCCAGGCAGGATGGAGGATGTGGTTGTTTGCACAGGAGGAGGTGTAGTGTCTGACTGAGGTGGGTGGGGAGTAACACCATGCTGATAGATGATTGGTCCAGGCAGCTGCACCCAGAATACATTGTAGTCGGAAACTACAGTCACACTGGAAAATATACCCATAGATACAAGCATTGTAACAGTCCAAAAAAGATATATTCTGCCAAAAAGTAATATTCAAACCTTTAAAATAAAGTCAAGGTTTTATGTAGTCACACTGCCGTACAAACATTTCTTTAAATTAGCATAAACTCACTTTTCCATCCACTGTCAAGTAACTGAAACTGGTTAGTTAGATCAAAGTTTTAGCGATTGTTGAATGAGAATTGCTTTTACCAAAAATGAAAACTTCACTCACAGGAAAACATTTTTCACCAGTAGGGATTCAACCTGCGTCACTGAAATTTGGGTAAATACAGACTTAAGGTCTTGTACTTTGACCCATGAGACGAGCCATTTAAGGTCACAGGTGGAGAAAGACTTTTACCAACTCTAAACAGCAAGTACTTCTGGTCCTTTTCTACAGCACATTTTCTGGATCATTTTTGATTTTATTTTCTCTATAACAAACAATTAAAACTTCCACTTGTAAGTAAGATATATGAAAATCTAATAAGCATATTGATGCTCCCCAGAGGATGAACCCTATACATTTTAGACACTCCATTTTCATTTTAGACAAATGCCTAGTTGATTTTGGTTTTCCTGTTGCCTTTTCTCTACATCCATCTGTATACCAAAATTCCCATATATATATATATATATATACACAAGATATTGCATAGACCTTTCTCAAGGCAGACATTTTGATCAAACACATGTGTAACTAATACCATTACCAATGGGTGCATTTAATTGTGTACTGGCTCCCTGGTATACAATAGGACGCTATCGTTAAGATTATTAGTTACACCTGTGCTTTTCCAGTATTTATTTGGTTGAAGGTCTTGGATCACTCATTTGGAATTTGTACATTATACACAGACATATTCACGCAATTTGCAGGTGAGCATGCTCAAAGACACTAATGTATTGCATTATACTGTACATTTGGGTCATTTGCAGTAAGCGAGACCATAAAATGTATTTATTATAAAATGTGAAAGAATAAATAACACATTCTTCTTCTTACAAATGTAAAGTTGAATTTATAAGCGATACACTCAGGGGTTTTACTTCATAGTAGCTTACGGTGGCTAATGTCAGTGTAACAGGGTTTATACAGTGTGTGATTCTACTTGCCATATACCCAGTAGTGCAGGTTTAGTGGCTCATCTCAGTAGGTAAATGCTGCAAGTTTTTGTTCTGTTATTACAGATATTTGTTTTCAGACCAACTATTAATGATAAGAAGACGAGGACTATTACCATAGTAGACCAGAGACCATTGTTGTCCTCTCCATTCTCTTTCCAACCTGTAGAATATGACACGCCCACTGATGTCGTTATGGTTCGCACTTCCGGTCAAGGATAACCTGCTACTTTTTGGTTCCAGCTGGGAACCAACTTTATGGGTTCCGAACCAATTTATTTTTAGTCGAAATTTTCCGAACAGTTTAAAATTAGGTGCGTGAATCGAAACGGAACCTGTTCCATGTTGGTGGAAAAGGGGTAGAAGTGTAACCGCTGCAAGTAATGCATTACATTACAGTGCAGAATTTATCAAAACTGATTTGTTATATAATTTTTACCGTGAAACCAAGTATATACCTGTGACAACCCAACTGTATGACTGAAGAGGACGTCAGGTTCTATCCAGACAAAAAATGGCAGCACAGAAATAGACGCAGGCCACCCATCCATCATTCCTCCACCAAACACAGTGTCTGGCTGAGCTCAGTTATATCAAGGTACATTAGCTAATGTTGCTAATAACACTCAATGCTGTCTTACTGAGTCAGTTTGCTGACTTCATGACTCTTCTCTACTTGTGCTACTAGTAGACCATTTTTGCGCATATCCAGTTATACCATAGTCATCACTTGTGACCACTGTGGCCACTGTTCAGCAGAAGAAGGCTAGCTTTAAATGAGCATTTAGAAAGAAATAAACTCACAAAAACTGAACCTGTCTGGGAGCATCTGTAGGAGCATTCCAGATGACAGCAACCTCTGTCTGTCTGGCATCACTCATATGGCTCACAGCTGAACCCTAGACACACACACACACGCACGCACACACACACACACACACACACACACACACACACACACATACATACATACATACACACACACTTCTTAAAATTTATTTCATACATTTTATTTTTCATATATTTTATATCTTGTTTAATGATCTTATCTAAGTGTGTTACCTAACTTTCTGGGTTTTGTGTTCAAATTACTTTTTTACAATTGAATGCTTCTTACTTTTTGTTTTGAAACTTATATATTATTTACTTATACTTATACTTATACTTCATCACCACTACTTGCTCTGTGTCTTTGAGTGCATGTGTGCGTATGTGCACCTGATGCTTATTACAGGTGAGCAGCTGTGTCTTGTTTGGATTGGTCAGGGTGAAGGTGCCAACCGTGGATACTGATCCCTGATTGGCAGCATCTCTGGCCTGAAGCAGAAAGCCCTCAAAATATGTTGTTCCGGATAGGATGACTGGAAAAAGGTGTTTCAAAAAGTTTTTAAAAAAGTAGAAAAATATATTAACTTTAACAATGATTTCTATCCATTTGGTTCTAGATTAATAACTTACTGAGTTAGTCAGGACACTAAGACCTGTTTTTTTGATCAGGTTTAATCTGGAGCAATGGAGTATCAAATTTGATTAGTTTGGTCAAAGTTTTATTTATATTTCATCCCTAATTTGTTACAAATACAAAAGACTATGCTCACTGGCTTCTTCCTTTTGGAGTACTGTATATTTAAAAGCTTATAGTAAACTATAATTGGTAATAGGAGAAACTTTGACAGTATGGATTCTGTTTTAGGGTGGTGGAGGCTTTATCACTGCACTGAGTTTCATCGATATGCCAGTATTGGCAGTGTTGGGTTTGAACATTTCAACAAATCTTGATGACTGACTTGTCACAGTCATTAATTACCTTGGATCTGATCTCTGGGACTGAACGTGGTGCTGTTGGTTTCTAGGCGGTAGGAGCTGTGAGAGGTCTGACCAGGGACACCATGGTGGGGTTCCATGCTGCCACAGACTTTGGTGACCTTGCCGTTGGCATAGCAGCCTGCTGGCACCCAGTAGCACACCAGGACAGAGACAAAGAGAAGACAACACAAACCTACAGGAGACATCTGCAGGATGGAGTGTGAGCAGCTACAGGATGTCCACAAAGTCTGAAATGAAAAAGAAATCACACATCCCTCCAAAGAATGAATTCAACATGACCTCGAGCATGATTTCTGGACTTATCTACAATCTGTTTCTCTGTATCTGACAAGTTGTATCCATACTGCCATTACTGCACATTCTAACAAATCTACCAAGGGATAAACCATTCATTGGCTCTCTGCGTCTTGCTAAAGGTGTACTCCAACATCTCAGTATTGCACTTCCATGAAGTGTTGGTACTCACAAGAGACAGACTGAAAGAAGAATGGTTGAAATTGATGCAGCAGGGGCTGAAATATAATTATACGGGTCAAGCTACAAAAACCTCCCACACTTCCCATGATTCAACCATTAGCATCTTTTCATTAGACCCTCAAAGCTGGTATACCCCCATGGCTTTCAAACTCCATGCCTTCGGATTGTAACACAGGCTTTCTTTTAAATATTTGTGGTCTCACAACCCATGTCTCAACAACAAGCTGAGAGTTCCTCTTTCAACTGTGAGCTGCCCTCCACAAATTCAGTCATGTGATGTTTCTTACTTACTGAGCAGCTCAACTAAGAACAGATCATTCTCAGACTCTGCTCCATGTTGGTCCCCCAGCAAGCCATGACAGTGAGTCAGCATACACAATACTAGGTGCAAGGCACTGGGACACCTTAATTGTATGCAGCCATTATTAATGTTATGTATTACATATTTGATTAATATCTGCTATGAGATCAATTAAGAAGAATTGAATCAGAAACAAAAGTACCTCTATGAGAAATTATGCTTATGACTCCAGTAGTAAACTTTATAACATAGGCATCCTGAAACATGAGGTATGGCAGCAATTATGTCATGTTACTATGGGAAATCAAGTGAGAAAAATAGCTCACGTCATCCTCTTACTTGTACTTACAAGTAGCAGATATGGGGAATTTCTGATAGCTACAATATCTATCACTTGATGGAAAGACCTCTCAACAAACTGCTTCCAAAATGGCTGCAAATCAGCAGTTAGCAGTCACCTAATTAAAAGGAAGGTAGCTATATAGCCTGTGACACAATAAAATGAGCTAAATTAAACTAATTTTCCAGTTACAGTATATGGTATCACTGCAGGGCTAGCAATGCAGCGAGTCATCTTGGAATAATGCATGATGAATAACGCTCCCAAGTTGTTTCCATTCTGCCAATATAGCGTGAATGCGGCACACTAAAATGACAGTAAATTGTCTTCTTAGCAGTGGGGTGAGTTGGTGAAGAGGTTTAGCCCTGGTGGGTTTGAGCTTTAACTGGACAAAGCTCTCACACAATGCTAGAAAAGATTGGATTGGATAAGGAAAAGATTGCAGTGAGGATTTCCACCATTGTCCAGAAATTCTGACAATTCAAATGAATTAACTCTCTGTCCCTGTCCCACTTTGTCATTTACATTGTTGAGACTGCTGTATTTTCACATAAAATCATCAGTCAGCATACTGTTGCATACAACTACACTCAACACACTTATATTTACTTCATCTAACAATTGCTATCAGAGGTGCATACTCTGTGTTTTTCTCAAACAACTACAACTCGATCCCATGTAACTGACCTTAACCTGTAACTTACCTTCCAATATTTTGAGGAAATTGATGGAGAATTTAAGATGTCATTTATAATTTTAAGAGAAATAGTATGTCTTAGCCAGCACTTCCTCCCTCACTGGAAAGGAGACACCAAGAGTATCTCTCTTCTCCCCGTTCACTGAGCCAGATCCAAACACATCTCAGCACTTGTGGCCTCAGTGACCCTACGCATTTTCCAGTACACAACATCTTTAAGCAGAAAGAACAGCAAAGAGACATTTAAACACTAAATAGAAGGGTTTCCATTCTATTCTAATCACTGCAATGATTGCCTTTGTGATGACAAAACACTTTGTCTTGACTTTGCTAAGAAACTCCGGGCCGCTGAAGGGCCACCACTTGTTAAAAAAAAAGAAAAAAATATATATATAGTCTTCTAGAGGAAACCTCTACAAGGTAAACTCATCCACCAAAGTGCATGATGAGGCTGTTGTACTCACCACTCTGCTGCAGTAGAAGGAAAATCTGCCTTAACTCTGCAGAATAATTTCCAAGCGCGACTATATATATGTATGAGTCATTTCCACTGTGTGTGTGTGTGTGTGTGTGTGTGTGTGTGTGTGTGTGTGAATGGTTCAAAGTGTAGCACGACATATTATTGCAGCAGTTTTACAACCTGATGGATGGACTTTTGGAACATCCTGATATGACAGGGTGTTTTCATGAACTTATCACATATACATTCCATTGACAACTCTATACATAATAATAATAATGCCGTACATCTGGATGAGTAGAATTTGTCTGGAAAAGTATAAATGTACAGTATATAAGTGGTCTGTTAACATCAAAAATGTATTCTTATATTACAATGGAATGCATTATAATTCAATTTAATATAAAGTAAACCAAGACAAGAGAGCTTTTACACTGCATGAGGACAGATTTAGCACACAGTGAGGCTCCTTTCCCTTCCACAGAGCAAGAGCATTAGAGTCCTTCTCTGGCTGAGCCTGGAGACACCCTGTACACACAAATGGCATGACAGTATGGCATTGATATGGCTCTTTGGGCTTTCTTTTTCCATGACTGTGTTTGGAAAATAGTCTTTTTTTGTCCCCAGCGTGTCACATGACCTGCAATTCTGACTGTGGCTACTAGTCCAAAGTCGCAGCAAAAGTTAATAGCTGTTTGCAGGGAGTTGGGTTCCTTTGGTCCCTAGCGGTTCCAAAGTCTTTCTGTCAAGCACCCCTTTGAAAATTGATTTTTTTTCACAAGACCTTCAATAAAACAGATTCATAGACAGCAGACATTTTGGCTTGTCATGGGAGGAAAAGCACATGTGAACAATAAAATCAAGTATGGCTCCATTCCAGCAATAACTGCAATGCAATACAGCAGTTAATAATGTTATACCTGTGTTTGACAAGTCAAAATGTTGATGGATGGAGTGGACTGACCATACCTACCTCAGACTGCCACCTACCTGGTTTGTGTATTATAAAAGAAAGCAGATACTGTGATTCTGTTCAAGTGAGGTTATATGTCAACTGACCAATCAGATATGCTGGTCAGAAATGCTTGTCTGGCCATTCACAACAGGTTTATAGCCCATTTGATCCCACGTGTTACATCCCGTTAGCCTTTGTCTGTTCTTCCTGTTTTATTTTGAAATTCTTACCTGTCTTGTCTCTTCAGTTCCTGCCCTCATGTCTCATTGCCACACCTGCTCCCCTTTACTCACCTGCCCCTGATTCAGTCATCTACCACTTCCCTACTTATACTGGTCCCTTTCCTTTGTTCTGGGTTGGTTCATTCTGATTGCTATGTCCTAGTTTCCTTGTGTCTTGCCTGCCATGTGTTTTGTGTTTTTGTCCCTGTGCTTCTGTCTCCGATCCTGGACCTGCCAGTTGCCTGCCTACCCTTACCTGCGTGTAAGCCTTTTTTGTGTTAAATAAATCTTTGAACTGCTGGAGCCTCCCTATCTGTCTGCACTTGGGTCCTTTCCCTGCTGCCCGAACTATGCACCGTAACAGAATGAACGAACCAAACATGGACCCAGCAGACAGTCCACTTCTCAGCCTGCCTTTTTCATGGGAGGATTTTGAGGAGACCAAGAAGGTTTTGTTTTTTTTGAGGATCCGGATTTCCTGAAGGCCTTCGTGGTCTTTTGGAAGCGGGACCATGAATTTGCCCACATGGTGGCATTCAACAGGTGGAAGTTGATTCCCAGCACTTTCCCTCATCCTGTTTTTTCTGAGCCTTTCACTCCAGCCTCCTCTGCACCTAAGCCTCAGCCCCAGGTTCCCAGTTACCAGTTCAAGCCTCAGTCTACTGGCCTCCAGCCTGCTTCACCCCGGCCTGCTGGCCTCCGGCCTGCTTCACCCCGGCCTGCTGGCCTCTGGCCTGCTAGCAACCAGCCTGCTAGCCTCCAGCCTGCTTCACCTTATGAGGGTACTCACCTAGCCATATTCTCAGGGTTTCGTGGAGGCCACAGGAGACATTGTCGTCATGGCTCCCGACGCCCTCTCCCTGGCTCCATCAGCTCACCAGCCTGTCTCCGAGATGCCAGATTTTCTTCCTGACCTGCAGCCTCGTCACTGGCCTCCAGATCGGCTCCTTCTTCATTGCTGGCCTCCTGCTCATCCTCCAGAGCGTCTCCCCACATCTGGTCGCCCTCCTGGTCATCCTCCCGAGCGCCCCCCCCACGTCTGCTCGTCCTCCTGCCTGTCCTCCAGAGCGGCTCCGCATGTCTGGCCGTCCGCCTGAAGGTTCCTGCTCGGCCTCTGTCCAGCCCCCAGGCCATTTGCCCTGAAAATGGGGGAAAAAAAACCCAAAAGTACATCAAAATGGTACTTTGAATTCAGTTCTTGAGTAAATTGACTTAGTTACATTCCACCACTGGTTGGCTGTGATGACTGTGAGCATGATGATTACAAGAGTGACCAGATGATGCACCGATAAAGTGCACTAATTCAATAAGTAGTGGGGAGCAAGATTTTGGTATCTGAAGCGGTCTTGTTTCAGTTTGTAGTCCATTTATAGTCCGAGTAGTATTGACCAATCACGTTTGACTGGGGTTTGGTTGCATGCAGGTAAACGGCACGTGTGGAGAGCAAAAGAGGCGGAATGCATAGGCCAAAATGTACTCTCTGAACCCATCGGTTAGTGTTTTATCAATCTCGAAACCCTAGATATCAGCTTTTTATTAGCTTTTTTTAATTTATTAAGCAACTTATCAAACTTACAAGCTCACAATGACTCTACTGTATGATACCACATACTTCCATTCACAGAGCAACTAAAGGCAGCTACTGATAGTACAATGGTTTGCAGAGCTGCACTGCCTTTATTGTGTACATAGATAAAACAAGAGAAAGAAAACATCACATTTTAGAGAAGTCTCATTGACTTGGGAATACAGAAAGATTATGGTCACTGATATGTTTTGGGTATCAAGTGTGAGTTATTAGAAAAACACAAGGACAGCGTATGATTCTAAGACATTTATAAAAACCTTGTTGCAAAATTGGTGAAGGATGTCGTCTTAGCTGCCAAAGGGCAACCATAAACTGATTTCAGTTTTATGACGGGGTATGTTACTGATCAATCTGATGAGATATTTAGACTTCCGACAATCTGCCTGCTGCTGATTGTGCAGGACACCACATCCTGTGCTTTACGGCAGTTGGTTTTACAATATATTGGCATCAGTGGACCAAATGTAGCTTCTGTCAGGACTCTGAAACAGAACTGCTTTAATCATGCCATGGTTTTATTGTACAGATGTTTATTACTGTTAGTTTCCTGCTATCACCTAAATTGTTCTACCTTTTCAATGCCAAAGTAAGAATTAGTGACACCTTTTGGTCAAGAGAATTCCAGCCAAAAATTCACGATTAATGACCCTTATGGTCAATTTGACTGCAGATTGTGTGTGTAGGCCTGATTTAAACATCTTTGGTGAATAAAGATTTTTTTCAGCTATTGAAATTACATCAGCTGTATTTTATATCAGTTTACTGCCGCTTTAAGGTGCAGGCACAGTAACATCAGTCTCTGCAAATATTTGCTCTGTCTCCCATTGAAGCTCTTACGATTAATTCAGGAATGTGTTGCTGTTTTACTGTAATTTCCTGGCCAGCTCTGGCACACTCCGGAACAAATTTATCAGCCAGTACAAACAATGATGCACTATGTTTGGAAATGTAAACTTCCTTATTTTAGCAGTGTCCCACCACCCTATGTACAATATCATTAATAGACCACAAACTGTAGCATCATTCTCAGACAGTACACTGTTACCCACATCACATGTAACATCACATCCTTTTTTAAGGTTTAATGTGACTGCACCTTTACAGGAGTCATTCAGGTCAGAGGTCATTCTTGTGAAGGAATTGTCCTTCATTTTAAGCTAAAGGTAATGGGACACAGTGGTTCCCCAGGTCACATTCAGGTCATTTGTAAACCTAAAAGCAGTGGGTCATATACTGTCTCTTTCAGAGTAATAGTTCAGCTTTCTGTCTCCAAGGATGACTGGTCAGGGTTCAGTTGTCCTGATAAGGCATGGCTGGCTCCATCTCCCAGGAGACCAAGGTGACCATTGATATACTGTCTACTCTGAGATTTGCACTAAATATGATTGGAGTAACATACAACCTGACTCACGTGAACTTAGGTAAGCATAGTTCCTTGTTTAGATTCCAATACCAAATAGAATCTCCACACATCTACAGCAGGGTGAGGAATAACCTTATTTGGACTCGTAGAGTCATATGTCTACCACAGGGTTAAATACTCCTCACCAGGAAGTAACCTTCAGAATTGGGTGGCTATACACAGTGTTCAGTTGTACTGCTGTTCTCTATTCTCCTCAATCAAGCTTCAATACATGCTTCTGCACAAGACATCCAGGTCTCCTGAAACGTCTTCACTCACGAGTTAACCAGCTTCTTGTTCAGCTACAGAACAGCAGCCCTTCAACCAACAGGGATCCAGTGTGCAGCTAAGGGACACCTTAGCAAGACTCATACTGAACACAGATGTGGACTAGATGTGTTCCCTAACCCTGACCAATGGGTCTCCCAGCTATGTTGCTTTACAATGTGTAAAATGCATGAACCTATATGGACCCACTTGTCTCAGAACAAGCCACTTGTTTTTGGGCCCTGCTACCATCTCCCAGCTTCTTTTATTGCCCCCTACTACCATCATGTGGTAAAATATGGGACAGATGAAGTGCACACTGTATGATTTTGCAAGTGTTCACGGAATTTAGGTATACTTTCTATGTTTTTAAAATATATGTTTTATTACGTATATTGTGAGAACAGTTATATAGAATATGCAGTATGTTAAGATGAACATTTCAATAAATACAGTGGAAATGAACTGAAATTGTAAAAGAGATCAAACTTGGTGATAAGACAACAGAGGTTTTTTACAAAATTATTATTCATGATATTCATGTAAGTGACAAGACCTTTTTGTCCATATAATGTAAAATAAAAAAATCGGCTATATATCATCTAAGACAGAAAAGAGTGAAGTTGTTATACCACAATAAGACAGTTGGTGACACTGAAAATAAAAAAATAAAAAAATAAGTGTGAGACGAAAGGCAAAATATTATTCACTGTTGGGAGGATACAGTACATACACTGTGTCCCAATTCCAAACTTAAAAACATAACTGTGTGCTAGCATAGACAATGCACTACTTTGGTAGCTAGTATACAAGATATTCATGTAATATCATGTTTTGTATAGGAAATGATACAGGACCTACACTAACAGATGTTAGCTAGACATTCTATATTTGAAATGGAGAAGTAGCAAGCCATAGTTTTTCAGGGAATTCAATGTTTTATTATTTAGTTTTGTGCAATGTCCCTGGAGCATCTCAGTCTACAATTTCTTATAGGTTTTAACAGCTTTGAGTAGTTTTGTTTTCATTGTACTTCCATTGTGGGACAATAGTGTCCAAAATTACATTCAGCAAGTTAACGTTTGTAGTTGTCTTCATGTTGTCAGATTTCCTACTGCTGGTGGGAAAGGGACACTCATTTCACGATATAGACTGAGGAGTCCGCACTGGGCAAGAGTTCTTATGTAGATTTGCTCAAATCACATTCACAGTTTGTCAGTAACATAGTCATGCAAGGGTTTTGATTATCAGCCTTCCGCCTCTGATGTGATGTTTACTCCCTGAACACAGAATGTGCAGTCAAATTCAGTATCTGGGCACATTTTAGAAGTCAAATTATGCTTTTTAAATGAATTGTGTATCTAAAAGGCAGTAATGTATCCCAGCATTTCTAATGAATAGGTTTAATGAGTAACCTTGAAGAACTATAGCTTTTCCACCCCAACAAAAACAACCTTACAGAGGAATACTGAATACACAACATTTGTTTTTGATAATATATAAATTAATGCACAATGAAATGACAGATCTGTGACCAATGTCTAAAAATGTCAGTATTGTATCTGTTGATCAAATGTAACAATGTAATCTTAATGAGCAAGACTTGGCTTGGATGGTTGGGTTGCTTTCTGCAGGTGTTTCTGCCTCCGGAGCTGTAGCCCCAGACAACTCCCAATTCCACCAGTTTTACACTTTAGCTTCCAGGTTTCTGAGCATTTTCTTGAACATTTGAGCCTTATGATTTTTCATGCAAATTCACTTCAGATTTCTGCATTTTCAGCAATGCTTTGTAATTTCTTCATCTTCGACTTGTACTGCATATTTTAATCTACAAAAAACATTCAGCTGTTAAAATTTGCTATTTGAAGACATTTATGCTTCTATTCAAATTCTTTCCACCATTAATACTTAAAATATTGTGCTTTTTTCAACAATTTATTACAGTAAAAGCAACAATACTTCTACTTTCAGCAGTGTTTCGCTAATTCATTTCAACATTTCAGATCTCTGCATTTTCAACATTTCTGCTTTTTCAGCAGTGTTTTGCAAATTCATTTCAGCTGTCAGCATTCACACGCATTTTCTGCAGGAAATGCAATTTTTCTAGTTATTATTCTTATTCTACTTTCCGTACACTGCTTCTTCTCCTTCATACTTTGAGCTACAGAAACCATTCAACTATCACAATGTTCAGCTCTTTAAGGACATTTCAGCATATGTTCAGCTATGTTATACATTTAATACTTTTTAAAATATTAAGCTTTTTTCAAAATGATTTTACAATGTAAGTCAATGGAGAGTCCTCTTCAACCTGCTCTACTTTGAAATGCTACAGCTTCCACATACTTTCAGCTACAGACTCCATTTAAACGTTAAACTGTTCACAAAAAGTTAAACTATTAAGCCTTTATTCAACTTTTTGAAATCTTTTACAGTTTTTGATTTATCACAGTTTTAGTTTTGTGCTTTTTTTCAGCCCTTCTGAGAGTTTATAATGGGTGTGTATGTGGCGGAATGTTCAGAGCTAGAGTGGGTGACATCATCGCTAGAGTGAAGGAGAGCTGTAAAATCGTCTTAAAAAATTCTGCTTAAATTGCTCTCGTGTCCACAATTTTCACTCTTCACGCATAATTTTCACATCACTGTGTAGAGAAATATGTCCTCGTTCCAAAAATCTATCTACTTAAGCCATAGCATTAACCGTTTTTAAATGACAGGCCTTGAAGCATGACAAACATTCTCAACTGCCTCATTGACTTCAATGTTATTTTGGCTCCTCTCGAATCGAGCGACACAGAGATTTGAGGACTTTTGAAACTGTGATATCTACATTGTTTTTTAACTTTATCCACACAAATTATACATCTACTTGTTCAGCTATGCCTTCTGGTGCTCACAGTTAAGTCGTTTCACCGATACGACCTACGGTTATTTCATGATGATGACTTTTCTGAGTGAAAGTTTCACAGGTTTTTGTCCCTCTCTGCCTCAATGACTCAGCACTTTTAGGCTCCTGACA
Source organism: Macquaria ambigua (assembly GCA_008360985.2). Taxonomy (NCBI): domain Eukaryota; kingdom Metazoa; phylum Chordata; class Actinopteri; order Centrarchiformes; family Percichthyidae; genus Macquaria; species Macquaria ambigua. Next base: position 2,926 of record VMKM01001253.1, on the reverse strand, counting down.
GTTAGAGACACAGATGATGCTGATTAGCTGTTCCTCTGTTCTGATTGGTGGATTGATGTTGAGCTGGTTCTCTGTTCTGATTGGTGGATTGATGTTGAGCTACTTTTGGCAGTTGTGACCTCTGACCTTTTCAACTGTTTATAAATTCAAACTTATTTCTGTCACTACACACACAAACACAGACACATGCAGTAATACACTAACACATAAAAATACTAACACACACACACACACACACACACACACACACACACACACACACACACACACACACAGTAACTTACACAATTGGCTATGTGAGCTTCATGAAAAGTCAATTCTCACCAACTGCTGCATAGACTCTCATATTAACAGAGTCCAGAAATTTCAGGAGGGAGGCAGAGACGGGGGCTTTTCTTATCTACTCCAGAGCTCACATTTTTTGACACTACACAAATAAATTTCACACAGTGTGTTCAGCAGGCTATTTTTACAAAAACCATTAAACTATCAAAATGTTCAGCTTTTTAAGGACATTTATGCTATGACTTCATCTCAGAGATTGGTCCCACGGTTTCCACACAAATCGCAATAATACACGCAGTACTTTCCAATGATTGTGTATGTGGTCTGCTAGAGTGACGGGAAAGAATTTAGAGTGAGGACAGACTTCACAGCCGCCTCACAAACTCCTCCTAAAACTGCTCTATCGTCCACAATATTCACTCTACAGACTTCATCTTAGCATCAAAATGTAGGAAAAAGTGTTTTGCTTCCTCCAGTATTACCTGAAACTTGTGAAGGACATCACGTCTCTGTCAGCCAAGGAAGCCAGGGCTAAATTCCAATCAGCCAAGGACACTGCACAAGAAATATGAGAACTGCTAAGAACTGTGGCATTTTCTCAAGCAAATAAATGTGGGATGTTGTTTTTTTAGGTTCATCGGGATCCAACAGAATTCTGAGACTTGCTCATTGGGTAGTTTTTCCAGAAAACTATATCCATGTGTGAAGAATCAGATCTTGAATCACCTTTACATCATGTACAGGGAGGGCATTGTGATACTGGTGCTCACATCACACACATCTGAACAATTAGAGAGCGCAGATGATTCACACAGCTCACAATAAGACTTCCAACAATATGTTTGCATCTAGCGCACCATCTTATGCATATTTTATAAACACGTAAGATTACATTTTATCTGTAGTGTGATGGTCAAAGTGAAAAAATGTTTGAGGGCCCTGGTGTTGTTGTTATTTTATAGTATATCTCATACAGTTTGGCCAGAGATTGTGAATAAGGTCCTGGGGTTATTAGTAGTATATGATACACAGATATGAAACACTATACTACATGATATACTACAGTATGACAAATATACAATAAAGCGTAAGAGGGTGCAGAGCCAATCCCAATAGGAATTTAGCGCAGAAACTGTAGGGCTGCTTCCAAAGTTAGAAAACAACTCTTTCAATTTGCTTTCCTCAACCTTGTAGACATTTGCGTGCAAGGTCAAGGAAATCAGAGGAGGATGGATTACAGACGATTTGAGTGCAGTCACAGCCACAGCAGACCAGATCAAATCATATCAGACTAATCCAACTAATCATGATAATGCAGCACAGTTTTTCTGGTTTGATATTATGAACAGGCTTTTTGTAACATGGCGATTAGCAAGCATGATCTGTTTGGGATGGCAGAGATGATAGGTGGGAGCGGGAAGAGGTCCTATTTTTTCAAAAACAATATGATGAGCGTGAAGGTTCATTCTTGACCTTGTATGTAAATGATATTTTGTGTTGGTTGCTAATAAAACAGTTATAATGGGCTGTTGGTGTGTTGTGTGTGATTGTAAGACTGTATAATTAATCTGTAGGAATGTATAATGCTCCATACGTATTTCTTTTTCAAGAAAAGAAAGACAAAAGCCTTTATTTGGCATTTCAGTTACCACATGGAGACAACGTGTAATTTGGACATGTAACAAAGTATATGTGTTTGAATACAGCAAATGACAGTGAGTTTTATTAAATGAGGACCCTGAGCAAGTTTTTGCACTTTTATGATCTTTGTAGAAAGGCATTTTAAATAAACACATTTAATATCCTTTAAGATTAGTCAGAAAACCTACAAGAGCCACTGTGATCCTACCTACAGTATAAACTGTTTTGCAGTAGTAAGCTAAATTAAATCTATCAACAAGGTCTGGGGAATAATTTAGATCTGTTTTGGGGTCCATGGCTGATACTTGAGGAGCAACTCAAGATGGCCAAGTACTGACGCCCAGTGTTCAATACTTCTAATTACACAATCATATTCTCAGATTTATTATCTACACCATAGACTGTATGATCTACACTGATAATCTAAAATAACATACAAATGGATACCATAGCAAATATTAAGATTAACCCATGGAATTGCAACGATATGCGATGTTGGATGATTTTTAAAGCATTTTTTTTTACATAGCTGTATTATCAAATATACACTGCTTGCACCCATCTCTGCCTCCATCAATTTCAACACTGACAATAAGTTTATATCAACATATTAATGAGATAAGAAAACACTGTGAAATAAGCTTTGTTTTAGCATTGCTTCTTTATTCACATTATCACAAATTACAAAACACAACAGGCAACTCATCAATCTCTTAACTGAATAACAGTTAATTGAAAAGAAGTATAGTTTATCGAAATATACTGTTTATAAACAGCTATGCTTATGACTTCATATGATATGGTAAAAACAAAAATTGAAGCATTACATTCTTGATGCTGTAGTTGCTGTGTTTGAACTGCAGGAGGCAATGTGTGATTACGTTTCTAACACTAAGAGCTCCTCTGGCAACAAAAGGGGAAGTTACGCACTTATTCACCCTCAGATTTCCTGAACCAATAAAATAAAGTGGAATGAAGTAAAATTTTCATTCACATGTTT